>CM076449.1:31888784-32153784 GCA_038419695.1 Scomberomorus guttatus
TCTTTGGACTGTTGGTCGGGACAAAAGACATTTGAGGACGTCACTGTGGGCTTTGGGAAACAGTAATCGACATTTTTCACCATTTTCTTACATTTTATAGACCAAGCAACTAAATCATTAATCGAGAAAATAAGTGACAGATTAATCGATAATGAAAACAATCGTTAGTCGCTTTAGAAATGTAACACTAAAAAAAGACTGTAACTGTGGAAGATATCAAAACGAGCACTGTGGATTTTGCCCCCCATCACTTACACTGTAGGATGGATCTTCTCATGGTCAGTATGAACAGGAAGAAAAACCTATTTCATTATTCATACAGACACCTGACTGTTGCTTTAAGACAGATTTTAAAAAATTGTAATCCCATCCTTTAAGGACATCACTCTGGACTCTGTTAAACCAATTAAGAGCATCTGTATTATTATAAATAGATGACAATAAATAAATTAAAATAAATACATTATTCCTTTCTTTTAGCATTATGAACAAAAAGAAGTACAACTTTTGTGAGCAGATGCTTTGCCAGTGCCACCAGTGCAAAACCACTAACAGGCTGGACTCTGTGATGGAACAGGTGTTTGCTGTAACTGAGCCGTGGCACTGAGCCAGAGAAAGTTATGTTGTACAGCTTCAGGCCAAACACACACACACACACACACACACCTTATTTCCTTAGGCAAATAAGGGTAGCCTAATAGTGCCGGACACGCACGCATCATGACAACGGGACACACACGCACACAAACACACAAACACACACACACACGCAACTCAGTGAAAGAGGAAGATGCACTAACCGTCGCCTTGATGGGAACGTACAGCACCGGTCTGTCCGATGATCCGTTCTTGCCGTCCTGCAGCGTCCCGACCTGGAAGCCCTTGGACTTGACCCAGAATTTAAATTTGGCGTTGATGTGGTTGTTGCTCTTCTCATGCAGGAACACCCCGTTACTGTTCTCCTCGTCCCCCTGGATCAGGGTCTGGAGGATTTTGTTGTATTTACGCCGGGTCACGGTCTTGGTCTTGCCGGAGTCCCCGTACGTCCGCAGGCACCAGTCCTGAAATTCCCCGAACATCTCCGCCCCTCCGCCCGCCGCCTCGGACGCTGGAACCCCGCTGCTGTAGCCGCCGGGACTCCGGCTCCTCTGCTGGTTCTGGTTCTGGTGCTGCTGGTGGCTGTTGGTGGAGGGAGGCACCACGTCCCCTACACTACTGGCTTTTCTCGTCGTCATGATAAAACGAGGTGCACTTTGTTTTCACAGGAAGAGTCCCTCAAAAAAAAAGACCCACTTTGTTTTCCGTTAAAATTCGGCGTCGTCAGAATTCGGTTCGGTTTCGGTTAGCGAACGTCTGCCTTTTCGCCGGGGGCGAAATCAGCCCAAACAAAACAAAACCTTGAAAAAAAAATCTAACCAAATCTTCAAATCCCCCCTAACCTCTGAAACGATCAGTCCAAACCTTCAAATTCACTCCATTCCTCAAGAAAAAAACAAAGTCCCATTGGTTTTTTAAATGAACGTCTCAGAATGAGCCGTTTGGATCCCACCTCCTCCTCCCCGCTGTTACACACCAGTGGGTCGCTGCGAAGAGACCGACTGAGGAAAAGAACAAGCGCTCACTGGGATGCCGAAACGGCCAAATTCAACTCCGAACCAGCCCCCGTTTGGATGTAAATTCGGCAGCAACAATGAGACAGAAGAAGGGACCGGGAGGGAGGGGGGGACGGACCGGCAGGACGGGCGGGCGGTGCAGATTGGAGCGGTGTGACCTCCTCAGACACACCTGTTAGCAGCGTGCGTCGGTCGGCCTGTCCCGTGGGGGATGTCAGTCACCGCCTCCCCTCTTCTACCTCCTTCTCTTCCTCCTCTAAGGGGAGAAAAGACGGAGCGAAAGAAAGAAAGGAGATGCCAGACTAGCTATCTCCACCTGTCTTTCTTTAAAAAAAAAAAAAAAAAACAAGCTATCCGGTATTAAAAGACGATTTTCTGGTTTGTCTGTCTGCTTTCCATCACCGCCACAGCTGAGCCGAATGAGCGCCAGAAACAAACGACACGTCCTGAAATTAACAGACTGGTGTGTCCATTAATAGCGATGAATACTGAAAATTGTTCAGAATATCCCTCTTTTTATTGTTCTCATTGTTCACCTTTGCTCTTTTTCTTCCTCCTCCGGGCTGACGGGAGACAACAGGACACCTGTTTGAATCCTGTTTGTCTTTCCTCCTCTGGCACCCTTAAAGCGCAACACTACGCCTCATTTCCTCCCTGCTCAAATAAACGATTAGGTACAGCGCTGTTGATAAAACGGCGTCGCCTTCCCAACAGCAGCGGCAGCGGCAGCTCCTAAATCCACTGCTGCGACACACCAGTCCAGCCTGTTAACCCGGGCTGAGACACACTGTGGCTCCGGCCGAAAAGCAGGAAGTGTCCAAAAATGACCAACACGCGCAGCGCACTGCTGTGCCACACGGTCCTGTAGACAGAGGTGGAAAGTAACTAAGTACATTTACTCAAGTACTGTACAATTTAGAGGTACTTGTACTTTACTTGAGTATTTCCATGTGATGCTACTTTATACTTCCACTCCACTACATTTCAGAGGGAAATATTGTACTTTCTACTCCACTACATTTATTTGACAGCTTTAGTTACTTTTCAGATGAAGATTTGACACAATGGATAATATAACAAGCTTTTAAAATACAACACATTGTTAAAGATGAAACCAGTGGTTTCCAACCTTTTTGGCTTTTGACGTCTTACAAAAAGCAGTGTGTAGTCGGGGTCACATTTCAGATGTCTATGAGTTGTTAACAGCTCCACCAAATAGTGATTTTTCCCTCTAAACTTCTCACATGGTTTCATTTCAATAAATGTTCAAATGATCCAATATTTCAGCAAAAATCAAAGATTAGAGAAAAAGTCCAAAAACTGAAAACAGATTTGTGTATCAGAACTTTGTTTTTTCTTCTTTCCTCTCCCATTAATCATCTCACGACCCCTCAGATTTATCTGCTGACCCTTTGGAGGGGCCCCACCCCTAGGTTGGGAACCACTGGACTAAACTAGCTAACTGTATATAAAGTAGTTGAAACTAGCTCCACCTCCAGCAGCTACAACAGTAACATGCTGCTTACACACTGATGCTTCAGTATTAATAATCTAATGATGTCATATATAATAATATATCAGTCAGAGGGACCAAACCACTATATACCACAATAACCTACCTGACGTGTTTGTTTATCAGTCTATATGTCTTTTTGGGGAACTATGAAAGAACTAAGAAGAACTATTGAAAGTCAGCGCTCACCTTTACCCATGATTCCTGGACATATTAGGGACATATTCTACTTTGTTCAACTAAAAACAAATACATATAAATACTGAAAGAATATACATTTCTAGGATGATGTGGGGCCCATTTTTTACACAACTTGCTAAAGTAAAATTTCCTGCCATTCCCTGTGAAATATTCTATATTTTAGCTAAATTGTTTGAACTATTTCTTCTGTCTGTTACTCTACTATATGTGCCTATGAAAATATATATTTAATTCTGTATTTGGCATATGATTTTTTATTTTTCATTGATGACCAAATCCATTTTTTCATTTATTTATTAACACTTTAGAAATTTCAGTAATGAAGCCATTTAATGAGATGTTTTATTCCAAAGTGCCATAAAGCACCATGAGTTCCTGCCTTTCTAGCCAGCGTGGCCCTGATAGGAATCAGAACTTGCTGTGCCAGGGTCCCATTAAAGAGTTATATACTGTAAACAGCACATGGGAGCATTTTATTAGTGTCCTGCTTTTGTAAAGTTGCAGTTAAATCTGCTTCTGAGATCAAGACTGAAGAAAACATGTCGGACCTCACCTGGTTTGACTCCACAAGTATTGGTTTAAACAACGAGAAGTGAGGCTGTTTATGTCGTTCCTTTGCTCTTTTTTTTTTAAGTGAAAACTTTTGGTTTCTTATCTCCCTCACATCCATTTGCTTTTCTTCCCTTCCTCGGTTCTTATCACATTGTGTGCATGTTTTGGCAAAAAAAAGAAAAAAGAAAGAAAGAAACTAACCCACCAAGACCTAGTCTAGAATAGATCATCAAATTAAAGCAATTCTTTTTTCAGGATGATTCCCAGCTGAGGTGTCTAAGCCTCCATCTGACAGTCAGTTAACCTTGAAATCAGTGGAGCAAGCAGACACATGAACAGGCCAGTAACCCGCTGTACAAACAGCTACAGTACGCTACACACCAAAATAAGGAAGCTGGCACTCAACCAGTCTGATGAAAACACTCCCCCAACACAGCATCCTCCACCAGCCTTAAAGAGGAACACCACTATGTCTGGCAGCTTACATCGTGTTCCCCCCGCTGACAGCTTGTTCAGCCTGATTCTTATTTATCGAAAGAAGTTTATTCTGGTGTGAATTCGCAGTGTACATCCGCAGTGTACATCCAAGGCGTCAGAAGATAAATGTGTGGTCTTAAATCACGTCTTTTTATGTACATGACGAGGATTCACTTCTGTTTTACAAATCTGAGCACATGTTAGTGTGCACATATTTTGTTGTTGTTACTCACGTATCTTCACTAAAGCTGTAGTCATATTGGTTTTGTGGGTAACATGATTTGAATGTGAACGCAGCCCAGTCCAACCACAACACGCATAGACTCAAAACTGTCCAGATGTCCAACTTGGAGCTTCTTTACTGATGGAGAAACGTTTGTGGACACATTTAGCGTTATAATTTGAAAGATTAGTGTTACTTTGAATGGATCAGATGTACATCATTTTTTTTAAACATGACTGATTTCAATTGTGATAAAACCCAATTTGCATCTAAACAATTTGCATCTAAAGAAAAAATAACTTTGCATTATAGACTGATTACAAACAACATACAGTTTAATGGTTGATTAATGAGGTTTTTATTGCTACACAACTAACCGGCCATGTCTGTTCTCTCGAGTAAAATAGAAAAGCTGTGGTCAGAAACAAAGGAGGTTTCAGTGCGCGTACACAATGAGAGACATGCAGTATTCATAAGCACGTCACGTCAAGTCATGATCTGACTCTTTCTGCTTTGGGTCAGGCTGCTTGTTTCTCCAAAGTTTTTTTAAACAAGTAAATCTGGACTGGAACTCCACTTAATCAGGTGATAAGAACAGGCTGCGTAGTTAAAGCAGCCAGTAAGATCATTGCTGTTAAACTGTCTTTGGATGAATCTCAACAGCTCGAGTCATCGTAGAGTGTCCTCTCCATCCTCTATATGTAGAGTTTGAGCTGCTCCACTCTGGATGGCGATTTAGAGTACCAAAGGCCAGGTTTCTGTTAGATGCTCATGATGCATTAGTCCTCCTTATATAAACTGGTGAGTGATGAACGTGATGGTGTTTAACCACTGATGATCGGGTTGAATGTACTCCAGGTTCTGTGATATAATGTCACTTGATGTACATTATTTTAACTGAGCCTGCGTGGTGGGTTTTTACATGTTCTACATGTATTTAGTATATGATTAATGTATGTAATGTGTTTTATGAATCGTATGTTTAAGTCTGTGTTTCACCTGGACGCAAGACAAATTAACCCTTGAAAATGGAAGTTGATAGTTAGGAAAAATTGGATGTTTGGACTAAACATGAACTGAAATGACCTTTTCAAATGCACATTTTCTTAAAGATTGGCTGTATATTACATTACATTCAGCAGAAGCCTTTGTCCAACGGTACTTACATTCTTTCAACATACGGTACATTTGACAATTCAGTGTCTTGCTCAAAAACAAGAGCGAGGAATCAATCTGCTGATCTCAGGCCAACCCGAGCCCACTCTACCAGCCATGTTACAGCCACCCGTCTCATCAGCCTGTGATAGGTTTATAGGTTTGTTAAGTTTTATTGGAAGCAGTTACAGTTAATGTATGTAAATATGTGTAGGAGTAATGGCATGTATTTGCTCAGTATTTGCTTGTGCATTTACACTGTGTCTATGCTTATAGGTACGTGTGTGTGTCTCTGTATTAGTGTGTATATGTGCGTGCTCGGTAACCTTGATTATGTGCTGACAGACGGGGGAGTAGCTTCTAGTGATCTTCTTCCAGAGCAGAACTGACACAGACGCTGGCTCCTGGAAGGAGAAAAATAACAACAACAGTTAATTATTTTACCCGACACATTTCTTACACAAGCACAGAGTGCTGTAGTTTAAGACACCAGAGTGAGCCACCGTCAGTCCCAGTTAACACTGAGAAGCTGGTGATTGGGTAGAGATTGAGATTTTGGTAAAGCTTTAACAAAATAACTTCCCTGAAGAATATTTTAAAAACCTTTTTGACTAAGATTAGTCATTCTGATAATTGATTCTTGTGTTTATGCTCTTTGCATCGCCATTCCCCGAGTTAAAAATGATAAAACAAGATGGTTTTCATCATTAAACACTTTCAACAGACTAAAATTCTTATCAGAAAACAGATATGTCAGGGGAAGAGTGCTTGAGTGTAGAGATGGACACATTAGAGCGGCGTGCTGCAGATGACGGCAAAGAGCAACTTTTTGTTGAGCTGACGATGGACAGAGAAGGATAAAACTCATTCCTGAAGTATATTTCAGTTTAGTTTCTGTCTGCGTCTATTTGTTGACCTGAATGAACTGAAACCAGCACCGCGCTCAGTGAGGAAGAGGCCCACCATGCAGGCCAGTGAGCGTCAGTATTATCTTAGTATTAGATTAGCTTCATGCAACAGGAAGTCTGATTTAAAATTATACTTTAAGTCAGAGACCAGCTCCGTCTTTATGAAGATAGACCCTGTTTTTTCCAAGCTGATACTTTTTTCTTTTACATTTTTAATTACAAAAGAAAAAAAAGACCAAATACAAGCAACACACACACACAAGGACACTTCACCAGAGGTTACAGACAAAAAGCAAAAAGAAATAAATATAATATACTTGTTTAAGAAATCACCAATCCTTCTTGACAGGACTTTTCCGTTCTACATACAAGGTTCAGGTTTCTATTTCATTGTGCTGGCTTTATATTTTGAACAGTCAAAACACTTCCTAACTTAAATGTCTCTTATTTATATAGTTTTTGTCCATAGTCCATCTAAGCCATTGTCTCTATAAAGCCCCTGCAGGGCCGAGGCTGCACGTACCATCATTATCAGTCCTGTGAAGTCCTTTATAGAGTGATTCAAACAAAAACAATTTGACTTCCTTACGTTCCAGCTCATAAGAATGATCCTTTTCACAGGAAGCAAAGCCGATGTTATCAAGCGTTATGTTACTGTGAATTTCAATCCATCCACTTTAACTCCCAACAAACACACTTTTGGGCATAGTCAACATTTAATATCAAACATAACATTTTTTGGCCGAAATTGTCTTATTTCTGGGCAGTGCCACAGCACATGTATGAGATATCCTCTCTCTGCACAGCCGTGCTAATATAGATCTGACATATTAGGATTCATTTTATTCAGTTATAGAGTTATAGAGTTATATATATATTCAGTATAAAATCTCCATCTGTATAAGTTTATATATTTTGATTAGTAATTTGTATGTTGCATCATAGTGTCCCATTGTGGTGGTCGGTGTTTTCCCAGATCACCTTCTCATTGTAATTGAACTTTATTCATGCTGCTACAGGAGGGGAGAGTCTGTAAAGTTTAGATATTGTGCCTCTGTTTGTTACAGTCTTTCCATTTATTATCTGTATCTTTATCTGAGGCCAGTATGGTACCTTGAGATATGAGTTTCTGCAGTATAGATTTCAGCTGTGGATACTGCTGAAAAAACAAATCATTAAGGTCGAAATTAGCTTTAAGCTCGTTGAATCTCATTATTCTCTCCTGCTTTACAATTTGGCCCAGATTCCTAACATTTTTACTTTTCCACTCCTTATTAATAAGAGTCTTCCCTCCAGCAGTAAATAATGGGTTCTCCCATAATGGACATGAAGGCAAAACTAATCCATTGATTGCACATTTCTTTTGGATTATCTTTGTTGTGTCACATGAAAAACTAATAATTGGGTTCTTAATGTTTGTATTGACATTTGTACAATACCACAAAGAAGACGGGGATATTTGTTTTTTGCTCTCATCAGCAATTTTCTGTTCCAGCCACATCCAGCTGCCGACCTCACACTGTCTGTGACAGGCCCAGAGCATGTATATATAGTATGTATATATTTCCCTTATCCATAATCCCCCTTTACTGCTATGCTTTGTAAGTTTCTTGATATTTTATTCTCCCAAAGAAACAATATAAAAAGCTTTTTAATTTCTTTAAAGCAATGTTCAGGTAATTTAGGTGGAATCAAAGATATTATAAAAGACAGTTCATTTTAATTATCTCTGCTCTGCCCCACACAGCCAGCAGAGGTGTTCCCCATCTGATAAGATCTTCTCTAATAGTTTTAATCAATTTAGGACCATTTATCTTGAATACCTTCTCAATGGGGGAAATTATATTAATACCATTAATATTTCACCTGCTACTTAAAAAGCTACAACTATGAAGTTCTGACATCCACAGTGAATTTAACACAGGATTCATCAACCTGTGGAGTCTATGTACAATACATACTCAGTATCCAGACCAAATAACAATTTAATCTGGACCGGGAACAACATTTAACCGTAAACTGACCCCGACCACTTCTGAGTGACACATCACTGTCACGTCACCTCATCATTCACCTGCCTGCTAGTTGCCAGTTAGGCTTGTTCAAAACTATCTGATACAAAAAAAGAGGTTGACAGTGAAAAATGTGTATTTACGGATGACTGGACTGAGAAATACATGTTCATTTTGCCCGAGGGAAGTACAAGACCATTGAGCTTGATTTGAAACAATGGCCATAATGAAGAGTGGGAACATAAAACGCCACTACGACACCAAACATGCCTGTTCTGAACAAAACTATCCCCAAAACACAGAAGTAAGAACCACAAAATTGAAGTCGTGATATCAAGGCTCCAGCAGAATAATTGTAAAATCAAACATTTTCAACAATAAATACAGTGAAGAACTGACTAATGAACTCTTACACCAGTGTCTCCACTTGGTCGTCACACATCACACATTTTTATGCTCAAGTTTAAGGACTCGGTTACACAACAAAGGGGTCTCGCTTCCCATAAATACAGAAATGTTCAGAGTTTTTGTACTGAAATATCATGTAATGCACCCTTACTGGACCTTTGATGCAGTGGAAATGTAATAACTGGACCTCTAAGACGTGTATTTGAGTGTCCATGGAAAGTCTGTGTAAAAAGAGATTCTCTAAAATATGTGAAATGTGTGAAAATAAGAAAAAAAAAACATTGTATCAGCAACACTGACAACCACCTAAAACATTCAGGTCTGTTAGTCTCCTCTTATCAGTGTGAATACCACAGTGAGCGTTTCAGTTCAGAGTGATTCTCATCACTGCTCAGTCAGCAGCTCTGAACTGCAGCAACAGATACCACCATTAAAAAAAAGAAGTTATGATAGCACAAACTGTTTAGCTTTTAATGTGTGAGCCCTTGTTGGCAAGAGGATCTAAGTTTGATACTGAATAGAAAGAAAGAAGTTTAGTTTGAAGATGTCTTTTAGGAGTAGGATATACAGCGGGGGAAATAAGCGTTTTTTTCAGGAAACATTTCCAGTGCAGCAATTCACATGAAATTAAGACCAGACATCAGTATTAACTCAATAAGGCAACACAGCTAAAGAAATCATAACATTCCAATTAATAAAAAGAAGTTATGTGCATTAAATTGGAATGACACAGGCAGAAAGTATTGAACACACTAACTGAAATACTTGAGGGAGAAGCCTTGTTTGTAATGACAGCTTCAAGATGGCTCCAGTATGAAGAAACTAATCTCTCACAGTGTTCAGGGAGGATTTTGGCCCGTTCTTCTAAACAGACAGTCTTCAAATGTTGAAGACTCTGGGGGCCCGCTGGTGAATCTTTATCTTCAGTTCCTTCCATAAATGTTCAATTGGGTTCAAGTCGGCTGACTGGGCCGTTCCAACAACTTTATTTTCTTTCTCTGGAGCCAGTTGAGAGTCTCCTCTGCAGTATGTTTTGGATTGTTGTCCTGTTGGAAGGTCCACCTGCGTCTCATCTTCATTGTCCTGGTGGATGGCAGCAGATTCTTCTCCAGAATATCCCGATACATGGCTCCATTCATCTTCCCTTCAACAATGTGGATTCTGCCGGTACCATGAGAAGAGAAACAGCACCATACCATAATGCTTCCACCTCCGGACTTCACTGTAGGTATTTTTAGGATCATAGCCATTTCAGAGAACAGAGCCATTTCTCCTCCAGACATGGCACATGGTGTTATTGCAAAACATTTTAATTTTTGTCTCGTCTGACCAAACCACATTCTTCCAGTAATCTACAGGCTTCTCCAAATGCTGTGTAGCAAACTTCAAACAAGCTTCAACATGTCTTTTCTTCAGTAATGGAGTCTTACGGGGTGATCGTGTACGGAGACCGTGGTGGTGGAGTGCATTGTCTACTGTTTTCTCTGTGACAATTGTACCTGCTTCTTCCAGGTCTTTCTGGAGCTCTTTTCGAGTGCTCCTTGGATCTCGGGCTGCTCTTCTGACTGATTTTCTCACTGCTCGGTCAGCAAACTTGCGAGGAGCTCCTGTGCGTGGCTGGTTGATGGTGGAGTGATGCTGCTTCCACTTGTGGTTAATGGTCCCAGTGGTGCTTATGGGAAAATCTAGGGGTTGAGAAATCAGTCGGTAACCTGTGCCATTCCTATGTTGCTCAACAATCTTGTTGCAAAGATTTTGGGAGAGCTCTTTGCCTCTACACATCATGAGATAGTTCTTGCATGACAGCTTGCTAGCAAATGATGCATTCACAGATGCTAACCCTTTTTAAAAGAGTGGAAGTACTAACAGCCACATACACTAACCCAGCTGATACTAATTAGCACAGGGAAGTGGACTAATTAGTTGAATCACCTGATGCAGTGCTTTTTCTTACTGTGTGTTAAATACTTTTTTCCTGTATCACTCCAATTTAAAACATAACTTTTTATTGGAATGTTATGAATTCTTAGCTGTGTTGCCTTATTGAGTTAATACCAATGTCTGGTCTTAATTTCATATGAATAGCTGCACTGGAAATATGTTTAATGAAAAGACTTATTTCCCCCACTGTATATATAATTAATTTGAATATATAAATATAAAAGAAATGGGTCTGTTTTTATTATATTATGCACATGATTCTCTAGATCTTTCTTCTGTCTAAGAAAAGGCACTGATGTATTTTTAAAAATATTTATTGGGAGTTTAAATCTTGATTTTTAAATAAAATGGTTTGCTGTGTGGAGTTTATATGAGAGAGAATGATTAAAGAGCTGAGATCAGATCATCATGCAGCTTTCAAAAAAAGCAAAAATATGGGACTTATTTGGCAATAGCCTCCATTTCCCCCGTGCTAACAGCAGCTGCTATCAAATGTTTGTAATTCAGGTTCTGGTCTAATAGAATATAGAGACATATATTATCACCATGTTCCTTTCATTTATCCATGAAAGTAAAATATCTAATATATCTTTTCTTTAGGATTGGGGCCAGTGTGTGTGTGTGTGTGTGTGTGTGTGTGTGTGTGTGTGTGTGTGTGTGTGTGTGGATTCTTTGTTCTTAGCTAGTCCCATCTTTTATGGGTGTGTTTACAGTTATAAAGGTGGCTTTACTGTCCATAAGGGCTGTTATAGAGACTCCTTGGAGAACATGTGGTGTCAACACACTCTCACATACGAGTACACACACACATGCACACACACAAGTGTACACACACACACACACACACACACACACACACACACACACACAGTGCAGCTAAAACACCACACCACATTACGTACCTGCTGGTCTCCAGAGAAGTGCTTTAGAAAGACAAAGAGAACAACAGACTGCAGAAAAACAGTAAACTGCAGACCTGTCATGGTAAAAAATATATGGAGGGGCTGGACACAATAACATGAACATCTGCATAATACAATGCAACAACACAAACTGCCTCAAAATGAATGTAGAGTTAAATCCTCACCTCTCCGGCACGGTCTCAACACAGTCCCGTCACACACTGTTTGACTGGTATTGATATGATTGTGATATTGATAATTAAAGGCCCCACCTGTCAGTCTTTAGCTGCTCGTTACCTCATGAAGGTCCCTTCTCCCCCGGCTCATCATCCATCGCCAGGTGGTCCGAGGCCTGCCTCGTTTCCTTTTCAGAGAAGCTATAAAGCTTAAAATTGCACAAATTTTCTTTTTTATATTGGGATCTCAGGAGAAAACTTTTTTTTAATGTAAATTTGTCTGTCATATTAAAAACCTTGCGAAATAATGATTTAATTTTTTTTAAACTTTTTTAAGTCTTTCCCGGGATATTTGATAATTACATTTTTTATTTATTTTTATTTTTATTTGTAATCAGGAATTTGTTTATTGATCAGGTATTTAGTTTATGGAGATATTGAGGTGAGAACCTCTAAAAGAAAAGCAACTGAATTTCTAATTTTTACATAATACATAATAATGATACCCATTTTCCTCCTCAAATATGTTTTTGCTATATAATGGTAACTATCATATGCATCAATATGCATGCTCTGAGAGTCACTTTATAATTTTTAAAATCATTTTTATAAAAAACATCTTCAATTTCAGCATCCATTCTTTCTCTGTGGGCCTGAGTTTGTCGACAGATATTTACTAAGATCATATTCAGAGAAAAATAGTACTTGTGTGTGTTTACAGTATGTGTTTTTCAGTCCAAACTGGGCCGTTATATTTGTGTCTTATCTGAAGGCCCCTGGCTTTCCCCGTAGGAATAAGACGATGGAGAGAAAAAAAAGAGAAACTCAACCAAGAGGATGAAAATAACCTTCCACCATGGGAAGTGAAAGTGTGTTTCAAAACAGCCTCGTCTCTCCTCCCGCTCTGCTATCCCCGTTTGCTCTGTGTTGTCGTCCGGGAGGCCAACGTTCACCCATCAAGTGCAGGTGGTGGGAAATTACACTCAATACAGCTTTTTATGAAATTAACCATTTTTTTAAAACAGCGCTTAAAAATTCAACTGAAATCACATTTATTTGCCCCCTTTTGCAGTTAAAAATAATGTCAACATGTTTTTTTTTAATTGTATTGTTAGTATTTTTTTCTAATAATTATTAAAAGGAATTTAAAAAATATCATAAATATTTCTTTTTCTCTTAGCCGGCTGGAGGGTTGTGTCGGTGTCTGTGTTTGATTGACAGCAGCTGACACAGGATGAGCCTTGGCAGGGAAACCAGAGAGCAGCAGTAGAAACACAATTGTGCTGTAGCTACAAGTCATGGGCAGACAGTGTGTTGTTAGTAGTATTGTAGAGTAAGAACCAAACCAGCATCTAACCAGACTGAAGTGACATGTGATGCAGCTGAGCAGCTAATTATCTAACTAGCCTGCTAACTGACGTTAGCGGTGCACTTGTCCTGGTGAATGTTTGGTGGCTCTTTCAACAAGCTAAGTTACTGCTTTATGCAAGATTTGATTGGCTGTATAGAAACGTAGGCTGAGGACTAACTGTAGTGTATTCCTACAAATCAACACAAAATTAGGGGGCGCCATCAACCAAAAAATATTAAATATAAATTTTTCCCTTTTGGTTTCTTTGATTTCTTTTTTTCTCAAAGAAGAACACAGGACAAGTAATTTACAGGGAAGATATGTTTCTGTAGCAGATATTAAAAAAATGCAATTTAATTTCTGTGGGACTTTAAGGAGTTCAGGGATTTAGAAATATATAAATCCTGTAATAAAAAGCTGGGCCCTAAAACTATTTTTTTAGCAACATACTGAATCTGATCACTTATTTATTCTGCTCAGTTGAGGGGTTTTCTGTGGAGTTTTTGACCTCTAGGAGTGCTATGGAGCAGTTCTTCTATGTGTGGACCCCTGTTTTGTTTGCCTCATGCACGTGCACGAGGACACGCACGCGGTGACGAATATAATTGTTTACAAAACATGTTTTGAAGCAAACTTTATTTTGCCGTGCTTACCACTAAAGTTATATTTTCTAAAGACCAAACATTTTAAATTCAACAATACAGTATATAGCAAATATGGAAATACAGCTATTTACAAGAGGTGATAGTTCATACTGTATATTTGGCAATACATAATGTACATAATGTACTAAAACTAAGTAAAGTAAGTAATATTTTCCACAGCACCAGTCAAAAGTTTGGACACACTTTCTCATTCCCTTGAATGTATATTATATAATTCATGTGTTTCAATAGATCTCCATGTAGAAAAATATATTTCTATTTAATAAAGGTGGATTCACTATAAGGCAGTTTATAGGGTTTAAACTCAGCTGCAGACTCTGCTCATGTCTCCTCTGTCATCTCACACTGCAGGTTTTCTTCTGGGTCTTTTGATACTTTTTCCACATCCATCAGTGTTTTGGCTTCAGTTACAGGCTGCAGTCTGTCCTGTGTGATACCCAATCACTCTGTTTACACCGAAGTATGGGTAAATTCCTGGAGTTTTACGCTTTCTGTTCATCCAGTTTTTATCCATTCAGGGCGGGTTTCACAGACATGTCCGAGGCCGTCCGGGGTTGGGCCTCTTGGATTTCCTTCTCTGTGAAACTGTCCTGTTCTTCTTTTTCTTCCCCCTTCTCTTTTTCTGTTTAACACACACAACATAAAAGTGTTGAAATCTCCACTGACAGTTTGCTGAGGCCCTGCACAGGGCGGGGAACTGTCCCAAACCAGGATGAAGCGGCGGCATGGCATGAAAACTACACTGTCTTGTTCTGTCAGCCTTCAAGTGGCATCAACGGAGCAGCTGCAGAGATCAGAGTTTTGCTCGAGGACTTCTCCGCAACAGTGAAGAGGAAGGAAGGTTTATCACTTGCTTTCTTCACACACGATCAAGTCAAAATCAAGATTTGGGATTTGGGATACCAGCAAAACATGTCCTGTCCCCTTTCAGCCCCCACTAAGCCCTTGACCTTGACTGGGATATTTACAAGATGCAGCAAAAGATAATGACGGACAAATTGTATTTACCTAATCTTGTTTAAAAAGTGTAAAGACCCTAAAAGACAACTAAAAAACTGTTTGCTCACCTGTTTGCTGTGTGTAATATGTCTGTCATATAGGAGTGCAACCATCATTTAATCTGACAACAATTTTTTCGATTAAATGTTTAATCAATACAATGTCACCAGTGTATTCAGAGCCCCAGGTAACGTCTGTAAATTGCTTGTTTTGTCTGACCAAAAGTCCAAAAAGATTTTAATTCATGATGATATAAAAATGAGAAAATCAGCAAATCCTCACATTTGAGAAGTTTGGGATCCGCAGATGGTGGCATTTTTAAAATAGTTGGCTATTACTTTACTCTTGATTGACCAATCAATTAATCGACTCATAGTCTATATGATTGGCAGATGTTGTCATGATTTTCCAGACTGTTCCCTGTTATATATTAATTTTTACTTATATTTTGGTCTGATCTCATGGGTTTTGTGGGTATTACATGTTTGGTTTAGAAATCTGAATGTAGATTTTCAGATCTCTATTATGGGTGATACAGAAAGTAAAGAGCCAGAACATGCTGTTACTTCAGATAGTTTGCTGTGAACAGAAATGAACATGAACATGTATGACTGTGCTGGAAGATGGTTGACGAGTGATGTCAGGTCAGCTAAAAACTGAATTTTTGACGAATGAGTCCTACAGTGTCTTTGCAGACATGGAGAGACATCTTTATGGAGACATTGGGTGACTTTTGTGGCAGTCTTTGTCATTGCAATTAAAGGAATAGTTAGATGAGAAGATCAACACCACTCTCTACTCTCTGCGGGTGCAGCTGGCGTAGGGTTTGTGCAATAGCCATGTATGGTTTAGTGCAGTACTGAGTGTACTTATGAAACTTTTTGTCTTTTTTTAGTGGTTTATGTTTCATGTCCGTACCCTAAATATGACGCTAGACATGTGGTTTTGTGGTGAGTTATGTGATTTCTTGGCCGGGCAGAAAATAGCTCCAGCATGCAACCTCCTGTAAAAACCAAAACGTGCCTTTGGTTTTTGTGCGGATTAAAGAAACAAGTTATAACGTGAAATAGTGAGCTTGAGCTAGTGTATGAAGATTTTGTTACCTTTGGACTGTTTCCGGCCTGCTTCCAGTCTTTTTGCTAAGCTAAGCTGATAGCATGCTGGCTTTACCTTTATATTTAGCGTACAGACATGAGAGTGGTTTCTATCTTACATCTAACTCTCAGGCATGAAAGTGAATGTCCCAAAATGTCAAACTATTCCTATATGGCTCAGAGTTTAAAGGACGGGTTCACAGTTTTTCAAATCTGTCTTAAAACAACAGTCAGGAGCCCAAATGAAGAGTGAAACCTGTTTTTCTATCTGAAGCTAATATGAAGCTTCAGCATCCAAATGAGTCAAATCAAGTAGATATCTTTCAACGTTACAGTCTTTTTAGTGCCAAAGTCCCTCTTTTTGTTACTATACTTCCACCACAGCTCAACAGGGAAACACTGTCCGAGGAAACACAAAGAGGGAATTTGATGCTAAAAAGACTGTAAATGTGGCAGATATCCACTTGATATGACTAACTCAGACTGCTGAAGCCTCATATAAGCTTCACATCTACTTTTAAATGCATTTTTGCACAAAATGACATGATTTTGACCCCCATCACTTCCATTAAAGCACATTTGAAGGGGATCTTTTAATATCCAGTATGAACAGGAGGAATGATTACAGCGAGGAAAACCTCTTTCACTGTTCATATGGACACCTGACTGCTGTTTGAAGACACACTTGAAAAATTGTGAACCTGTCCTTTAAGACTTTCCTATGAGATGTTAATGATATTTTGTCTACTGCCTGTATTTTTGGGGGACAAAATGTCAGACTGCAAAGTCTTGATGACCTTTGTTAGTAATCTACCTGGCCTCAGGAACAGTCAGGAATAGTTGTGCTGTCCTCTGCTTCTTATATTCATAAAGAGATGACAGTGGTGGAGGGTGAGGAGAACACTGCCCAGCCTCTCTCAGCCCTGCTCCCTTTCCTGCTGCAACTGTGGAAAAAAAGCTCCTCACTCTGACCCAGCAACGGCCGAACAACACCCACCACCACACACACACACACGCCTCCAGACAGACACACACACACACACACACACACACACACACACACACACACACACAGAGCCATACAACCATGCCTAAATGAACATTCACCATGCACACAAATGCATATGTGCTCACCATCATGCACATAAACATATGTATGCATGAGTTAACACATGTACAACATGGCTGAAGAAGGGTATGCACATATTATATGTAAATGCTCCCAGTACACACACACAAAATACACAAACAAGGACTGAAAATCCGTTAAAGCCACCTTAACACACATAGATGGACACAAGGATACACACCCACACACACACACACACACACACACACACACACAGGGCCCTGGCTGCCTCGCCTGCTCGGCTGGCTGGATCTCTCGGTTGCCATGGTGCCAGTCAGCTGGAGGGAGTGTGAGTGGGCGTCGAGGACGAGGTCTGCTGCTGACTCCTGGCTGACACACACACACACACACACACACACACACATATATACACACACACACACAAATACAAGTACAAAACACACAAAAGCACACACGTGCAGATATGCAATCACACACAAACTGATCAAAGCACGCACACACACACACACACACACACATACACAGTGGCACAGTAATGTATGCAGATATATGACCAAACGTGGATGTAGAAGCATGTATGTGGTCTGCCACATACAGGAATACACACTCAACATACAGGACATACACCTGTACACACACATACGCATGTATGTACACACACACACACACACACACACACACACACACACACACACACACACACACACACACACACACACACACACACCTGATAAACTGACTGATAAACAACAGACTGTCATTTTACCTTTTAACATTGGTCTAAAGTGCTCTTGTCCTGTTCCCTAATTAGTCAAGTACAAATGACACAAGGCCAACAATTATTTTCAATATTGATCAAACTGCAGATTATTGTCTCAGGTGATTGTACGCTCTATGAAGTGTCAGAAAATAGTCATTCACAGTTTCTCACAGCCCAAGTCGACGTCTTCAAATTGCTTTTTTTGTCCAACCAACCAAAAGATATTCAATTTAATATCAGATCAGATGACTAAGAAAACCAACAAATACTCCAATTTGAGAAGTTAGAACCAGTTAATATTGGTCACTTTATTTTATTTTATTGGTACTTTAGTTTTAAAAATACTTTAAATGTTAATTGCAAGATTTTGCAAAAAGTTTTGAGAGAAAGATTAATTTATACATTAATCGACTAATTGTTTCAGCTTTAAAAAAAATAGTCTGTGTTATGCTCGACACAGTTAAATTCTTCATTATAATAACTTATTTTAAAAAAAACACATTTTATGTGATATATTTGACATTAACTTCTCATCTGTCACTCATGAATCCTGTTTCATGGTCACAAAAATCTCGGAGCAGCTTGTTTTCATTCAGTGTTATTTTATCTCAGATATTTCATTCAGGGATGAAACTCTTTGAGTCTGTGGTGAAAACATGTGAACCTACAGCACCAGTCAAAAGTTTGGACACAACTTCCTGTTCAACTTTTGACTGGTGCTGAATGTTCTGTCTTCACGTTGGAGATAGAAGCACAAATATTACTTCTGTAATTTCAAACTGCAAAACTAGTAATCAAACAGTCACAATAGAACATTACTCACCAACCATCTCATTCATCACCACAAGCAAATACCTTTGTCTAATTAAAACTATCTTGATTATATTTTACCATTATAAAAAAATAAATAAAATAATACTGTCTGCAATCGCATACTGAAAAAAAATGTAATGTTATTTTAGTCTGAATTAAGGATTGGACTTTAAATGCTGTGTGAACATTTGAGTAAATTAGTTTGAAGGCTCTGTCAGTGTGTGTGTGTGTGTGTGTGTGTGTGTGTGTGTGTGTGTGTGTGTGTGTGTGTTTTAGGACGCCTTGTGCTTCGAAGTGACTTGAAATCAGGTTTAAGTTCATTGTAGACGCACACACAAGCATACAAATAGTCCAACATATAATATACTTAATAATATTAATTATATCATACTTAATTCAGTTTATCAAAGTGAACTTTACCTCTGTGCTGTTTTTGTGTATCCAACAGCGTTACTGTGTTAATGTTAACAGATTCATTTTAGGCAGAAAGGTTGGAGTGATGTTGGACGGAAGTTTTAAAAAGTGGGCACCAAAGGTCACAAGAAATATACATGATCATGTCGATCCTCTGCTGAACCATCTTCCAGTTTCAGTCCGGGGGGCAGACACCCCCTCTACGTTTAAGAGGAGGCTTAAAACTTTCCTTTCTGATAAAGTTTATAGTTAGAGCCGGCCGGGCTCGCCTTGGACCAGCCTTTAGTAATGCTGCTATAGGCTTAGACTGCCGGGGGACTTCCCAGCCTATTGATAGAAGTAGGACATGGACATACATGAAAGTGATAAGTGATAAAATACTCATCACAATCATGTTGCTTGTTTTGTCCGACCAACAATCGAAAATCCAAATATTTCCAATTTACAATAATATAAAATCGAGAAGAAAAGCACTAAATCCTCACATTTGAGAAGCTGGAACCAGAGAATGTTTGGTAACTTGAAAAATTATTAATTGACTATCAAAATTCTTCTGCCAATCGACTAATCTATTGATCGACTAATTCTTTCAGCTCTAGAACAGTGCAAGACAAAGTGACGGATATTATCTTTAATTTGATGCTGTGTTTACATGTTCAGTGTTACTGAATGCCATTATACCAAAACAATGTTCAGTGGTAGATTTTAACAGTATCAACGTAGGGCTGCAGGGATTATTTTCATTATTGATTAATCTGGCGATGATTTTCTCAATAAATCAATTAGTCCAATAATCGATTGGGACCATGTTGGAAATAAGTCTGTAATGTCTGTAATCCATAAATAAATCATATCATATCATATAATCTATAAAATGTAATTGTAATTTTCCGATGACATCTTCAAATGTCTTGTTTTGTCTAACAGTCCAAAACCCAAAAATATTCCATTTACAATTATGTAAAACAGAGAAAAGCAGCAAATCTTTGCATGTGAGAAGCTGAACTTGCTTTAAAAATGACTAAAATTATCAAAATAGATAATAGATAGACAGACTGATTAATCGACTAATTGTTGCAGCTCTAGTATCAATTCCTTCAACATGTAATGACACACAACAGTATATATTTTCTTTGTTCGCTTAAAAAATGCTCATAATTTCCTTCATTTCCGCTCCTCCAACATGGTGGTGTATCTGTCATAACCACTGACAAGTCTGTAATTATACGTATGTAACTTGGATTATGTTTATCGCTCACTATCTGTCTCTGTTTCATTCATCTCCGTCTTCTGTGTGTCTCTTTCTTCTCCACATGAAATCGTCCCCAGCTTTCCTCAGAAAATAGACAAACCACAGCCGACCTGGTTATGTTCAGATAAGCCCTGTAGATGTGGGAATGAGTTGTTTCTTTATGTGGTCCATACCTTAGACTACACATACCTACTTTACCCGTACAGCCTACACATATTTTAGAAATTATAAAACCTCTCAATAAAAACCTCAAATCCCCAGAAAGGAGTCGGCCTGTGAGAAATGAAGAGGAGAAATGTTTTGTGTATTTTTCACATCATATTTTGGGTTTCCTCATATAAATGAAGGTGTAAACATACGATTCATACTCAAAAAGAACAGCTTTCAAATACTGCTCTGCATTTCCTTTGGTACTATCTATTTTTTGAATGTATCGTGGCTTAAAAATCCATGATTAACTCATCTCCTCCCTTTCATCTGCATCTATTTGTCATGACTGAAGGTGTAGTGAAGTGGAAGAATCAATAAGGGCTGGTAGCTTTTAGCTGGATTCATCTGGTCGTTCTGTATTGCAAAGGACAGATTCACTGAATGTGTATATAAATATGCCAAGAAGAAAATAAATACACTTTTACTACATTTGTCCTCAGTTTGAAAGTTGAATATCATCTTATTATATGAAGCCTGCACAGAAAAGATTGAGATGGTGGCTTTTGGGTTTTGGTTATACGACCGTTTATTAAACGCAGAATTGGTTAGTTGAGTTGGGAACCAATCAGACTGCACAGATTAAACATAAGAAGCAAAGCTGTTATTGCCTCAGTTTATTGTTAACAGACGTCCTGTTAAAGTAACATTCCTCTGAGTAGCTTCCAGTTAGTCCTACTGTTTGCGAGAGTGATTGCCGCCAAAAACTTAATTGCACGGAGCCGAAAAATTGGTGTTTACGTCTTGTGGGATGGAAGGTTGAAAGATTTAATGGTTTATCATTACTGCTGCACCCGTTGAGGTTTAAACACAACTAATAAGACGATGGCTGCCTTCTGAGCAGCTCTGTCTCTACGAAAGGTTTGTAAAACTAAACCTGTGGTCGCAGTACCATTGTTGAGTGATTTGAAGACCCAGATTAAGTTTTGACTTGAGAATGAAGTGAGGACTGGCAGACGCCGCATTGATTGCTTCGGCCCGTTGCTGCGATTCGTCAACATTGCTGCCATATTGGACTGGGCAAGACTGGCCTGTAAACAAATACAAGTAAATGGGGGAACTGGATAAAAAGAATACTAATGTCTTCCAGAAGAGACTGTTTGACGCTACATTGTGATGACGCCACATTCAAATTTCTTATCAGATGACCCTGCGTTTTCTTGTCGAAGCCCCCCGACATCCTTCTGCTCCAACACAGTGGTCCAATTCAAATGAATGAGAGGGCTGCAATTTTCCACTTCTTACAGTAACAATCTCGAAGATCTCCCTTTCGTTCTCTTTGGCGGCACCTATGGCGATAAGCGGTAATTGCAGAGATCCAAACAGTGTCGTCTGTGTGACGTCAGTACGCCGCTACACACACAAGTGAGTTGAAGAGTGAGTCTGTTGCGTTAGCTCTGCAAAGCCTCTCTGGCGGACCAATCATTGCTGGGTGATGGAAAACGCGTCACTAACTGTGCAGCCACCGATACGCAGCTCGTAATACTCATAATACTGCAAATGCAAAGGCTTTCATCAGCAGGTCATAGGCTCAATCACCATTATGTCACCTCATTCAGTGATAGATAGTGACTTAACAGACATTTATATAAATGAAACTCTTAAAGATTATCACTTTAATGCAGCATAACATACAACTGTTTGTGTACCATGGACTGGAAGTCACTGGTCATAGCAAGACTGTGCTGTAGAACACACATGCTTATTTATTCCAGAGCTAATAACATAGAAATCTACTGGCACACATAATATTTAACTCCTAAATCACCTGTTAGAGCGAGTTTTCTTCAGCGCACACACTTCTAATGAATACCATACCTTCACACAGATTCTCCATGCACATCCCTCCCACACACACCGCTGTATGTAAAGCATATTTATTCACCCTACGGAAACTGCTTTGTGTTCATGAATGCAGCCTGCTGGTGAAGCGTGACATGAAACGATTCCCTGCCTGCTGTCAACGCAACATACTGTACATGCAGCAGGACTAAAAAAAAACATAGGGAGAATTAACATGTATCGCAATTTCAGTAAAAGGATAAATTTGTTTCATTTTTTCACAGTCTTGCTCTTGTTTTTGTAGATTTTGTCATTCTTTTCAGATATTTTACGCACCAATTTGCTGAAATCTGTCAACATGGCAACACTGTTAGTCACAGCTTTAAGTCCATGAAGGCAAGTAACATAAAAACATTTTGAATGAATTCCTAGTTTAACCGAATTATGTATTATTTATGTTATTTGGAATTAAGTGAACCAAAATGTTGGTTATATTTGTCAGTTGCATTATTAAATAACAGGCAGTAACAAAGTATGAACCATGACGTGGCTCCACAAAATCTAACGGATGTTTAAAATGGACAGTTTAGGGAATATTGTCAACATTTACTCAGAAATAAGTGGCTTAGATAATGTGGTTTAACTGCCTGCTTATGTTTCTGACCTTGATGGATTCGGTTGTATTTTTTTCTAGAGTAGTAATCAGTCTCCCAGTGACACGCTCTCATATAAAACCAAAATAATAAAACCAAGGTTGTAAACTTTCCTCCTATTCTCTTCTATTCTCCCTCGTCTTCCTATGCCAGAGACAAAAGCTTTTATTTGCTCCTTATAGCTACCATTTACCATTCTGCCTGCACGCATTTCATGAGTAAGGTTCCCCTATAAACCATTTATTCTCCAGTATCTGTTCCAGTAATAGCTGCTACTGTATATTACAAACTATAATAGTCATACATGTTATTTCTTTTCCCTTTTATTCAGACACTCCTACAAAACATGTTCCACTGTTGAATTTGTGAGGTGCACATTTTGCAGAAAAATGTACTTTTTAGAAATAATGAAATAAATGCTTACTATTAGATTGAAAAAATATGTTTTTGAATGTACTTAATTGGGGTTGGGAAGGTTTCACAAACTAATTAAATTAAAATTGTATCCACTAATAGAGTACGCAACTGAAACTGATGAACTGAAACCTAAAAAAAACACACAAAAACAGATCGGAGGTACACGTATTGAATCTGATTATATCTTAATACAACCTCCACCACCTTATTATTATTATTAAAACTTAAATCTTCAGTTGCATGTTTGTTTGTTTTTTTTGCAAGAATCCTGATATATACAATCTTTTGCTACAGCAGCGACTCAGTTTCCCTCCATGCAACATTACAATTCCTATACGGGACGTAAACTCTATCTGTTTACTTAAAGGACAGGTTCACTATTTTTCAAGTGTGTCTTAAAACAAAAGTCTGAAAGAGGTTTTCCTCGCTGTAATCATTCCTCCTGTTCATACTGGATATTAAAAGATCTCCTTCAAATGTGCTTTAATGGAAGTGATGGAGGCCAAAATCCACAGTGTGTCCACACAGTCATTTAAAAGTAGATGTGAAGCTTATATGAGGCTTCAGCAGTCTGAGTTAGTCATATCAAGTGGATATCTGCCACATTTACAGTCTTTTTAGCATCAAATTCCCTCTTTGTGTTTCCTCGGACAGTGTTTCCCTGTTGAGCTGCGGTGGAAGTATAGTAACAAAAAGAGGGACTTTGGCACTAAAAAGACTGTAACGTTGAAAGATATCTACTTGATTTGACTCATTTGGACGACTGAAGCTTCATATTAGCTTCAAAAATCCATGTTTGCACAGAAGGAGGACTGTGGATTTTGTCCCCCATCACTTCCATTGTAAGTGCATTATGAAGGGATCTTCTAATGGTCAGTATGAACAGGAGGAATGATTACAGCAAGAAAAACAGGTTTCACTCTTCATTTGGGCTCCTGACTGTTGTTTTAAGATAGAAATGAAAAATTGTGAACCCGTCCTTTAACTTTCAAGCTTTATTTTATTTCGGTCTGCATCACATAAAGCAACATGTGAATGTTATCAAACTGGAATATATACCGAAAAGCACATTTAATAAAAACAGTCAATAAATCCTCTTAAATAAGACAGAAAAGGTGAAGGCTGAAGACAAAGCTTATTATGTCCTTCTACATTCATCAAGACATCAAGTTCTTCATTCTATTCCTCATTTCATACTCATTCAAAGTGAGGTAGAGCAGCAAATTATATCGAAAAATAACTGGAAAATTAAAAGATAATACTATTTCACTGAACAATGTAATGTCCATAAACACAAAGTACCCTCTTAGACCATAATCTTGTACTTATTTTTTGAATATTTTAATAACATAATGATCATTTTACACATTTTTTAATTCATCCTCAAGTTTGTTCCATACACATCTGTTTTTTTTTATTGTATTAGCCTGTAAAAATCAACACTTAAACCTTTACAATTGTCATTTTTATTTCTTTTCTGTGTCATTTTTCAGCTATTCTTTGTTCCTGTGTCCCTGCCGCTGTTTTTGGGATGTTCTCTGGTTAATCAACAGCACCCTCTAGTGGTAAAAGACACGCTGTTGCTCAAATAAAGAAAACTTCAGCCTCCTTTCATCTCAGTGTGTCGCTCATTTATTTCAGTGTGATTTTCTCTGATTGAGTTCAGATCATGTGTAAAGTATTTCTTTGGTTCTTTGCTCTTCAAGCTCTTCTCAGCACTGACTGCTCTAAGTAGATGTTTTAAAAAGAAGGACGGATTGCTTGAATGAACAATGATTTGCCTTTATTTAATGACATCATTGTCTAATCCCTTTTCTGTTTGGCTCCTGCAGGCGGGGAGTAGCGGGTGTTTACATTCAAATGAAAATGAACAGGCCATTTTCTGATTATTCATTCTGAGTTTGTATGAAACAGTATGTGGTGCTGACTGAAAGAGTGTTAGTGTTTATGTTAGCGGGTTGTCTGTGAATACATTAGCACCCTAGCTGACAGTATGACACACACAAACACACACACACACACACTGAATCGCAGCAGTATTTCTCCGGCTCCTGATTGCTCTAAATCACAATTAACCGGTTTCCTTTTTTAACAAACGAGGAACAGAATCAGAGACGAAGCGGGAGGAGAAAGAGTGCAACAGTTTAAAACAAGCGTCATGGGAGAAGGTTTGATTGTTTATGAGGTATTAATCTCTAACACACACACACACACACACACTGAATATTCTCCAGTGAAGGAAAGACTGTGGGTTTTGTGGTCAGAAAACAACCGCGAGCTGTTAACAGGTGTGTGTGTGTGTGTGTGTGTGTGTGTGTGTGTGTGTGTGTATCTTTGTGTAAAGGCTCAGCCCCTTCCTCCTCACCAGGAGCTGCTGCTGTGTGCTGAATGGGGGTGGGAGTGTACATATATGTGTGTGTGTGTGTGTTGGGGAGGCATGGGGTGTTGGGCACTGGAGCGGGGGGAGGGGGCTAACGTTATCCCTGGGTGCGTTTGTGTGCGTACTTGTGTTTGTGTGTGTGTGTGTGTGTGTATCCTTGGGACAGGCCCACCGCGGCTGGATTGCCACACAATGGGATGGGTATGGTTGCCAAGGTAACCCCATCAGCCCAAGCAACCGTGGCAACTGGTAGCTAAGTAACAGGAGCCCAGCAACAAAATGAAGAGGGGGATTAGATAGGTACCTCTGAAGGGGTGAAATTATGGGCTGCTGAGTGTGTGTGTGTGTGTGCATGTGTGCGTGTGTGTGTGTGTGTTTGGGGGGAAGGGATGTGTGTTTAGCTTGGGTTACATTCACATTCAGGATGCTGAACATCAAAATTTTCCTCTTAAAACGACGACAGGTTCAACGACACAACTGAGAAACTGAACTACAATATGGTCCCGTTATCAAATGCTCTTCTTACTAAATATTATTCTAATTTTGGGGGGTAATTAAGCCGCATGAAGCCACATTATTCAATTTATGATTGTTACAGAGTATTTGTTATGCTTTCACTGACTAACAAGCATGTAACAGTACATCCAGTACGTGATACAGGGTTTACAGTTCAGTGCACTCAGGATTTCTTTTTACAACTGACAATAAACATTGTGTGTGTTACAGTAAATTCCTTATTTATTCCTGCGTAGGCATAAAATGTGCCAAAATTCTCTTGCACCCCTTTTGTTTTGTGATACATGCATGTACATTTGCTATATCCACATGTACTCACATATATACTCGTATGTATGTGCTTTCTTCTAGATTTATGTTTTTGTGTTTGTTTTTCTTTCTGTTCAGTTTGAACTCTTGGGTAACAAAAATGTGCCAAAAAGTTTTCCCAATTCTTAGTTTGTATATAGACCTTTATAGAAGTTAGTTCCCTGTGTGCACACACTCAAACACTAGTCTCTAATATGAAAAGTTAATTAGCCTTGTTTAACACATATTTTTCAATAAAACTTAATTACAGAATTTTAAAAAATGTCTACAAGAATATCTTCATTAACACATCGAAGACTCCTGAAAGTACATGTTTTGAAGTAGAAAAAGTAGACAGTAGAAGTCTAAGTGACTCTTCAGCTTCATAAAATATCTGAATACACAGACTTATTTTCCTTTACATTATCATAGCTTGTACTAAGAAACACCTCCTAACCCTGCCACTACAACACACAGCAATACCATGAAAAAACCATGCACTAACTACAGTTAGTGAAGGGAAGCAGGACCCAACTGCAGACATGCAGACGCAGCCAGTTCAGTAACAAGAAGCTTTACTAAGTTCAAAACAAGTAAACAGACGTAGCAACAGCCAGATCATCAAATCAGAGGCTGGTAATCTTAAATACAGACACACAGACGTCAGGTAACGACAAACTAACAGGCAGTAGCTTTAGCAGGCAAGAATAGTAACTGACTACAACATCATAGCAAAACAGACAACCTGGAAATCTGATAGTGAAGAGATATCTGATGAGGTAATGAGAAAAAGCTGTGCAGACAGGTGAGTGCACTGGAGCACTTCTTCAGAGAAGTGAGGGTAACTAGAGGTCAGGAAGTGATACAAGCCGCTGACATGCACCAGTTATCTTTGGGCTTAGCTCCTGTACTGTATCACGCAGCTTGCTAACTTTTAACTGAGGAAATCACTGTGGTAACTTATGCTGCAGCAGGTTAATTTCAAAGGATCAGATCAAAACATGTCAAAAGTCCACCTAGTGACCAATCAGATCCCTGGAAAAAAAAGCTGAGTCATTTCTCAGACAGGATCCTGACAGGGACAGAAGTCCTACGTTTACAATAAAGTTTTTATTTTATCAGTAAAAATTACTTTTTAATTAATTTCCATGTCACTAATAGTAAGTGTCCACTCTGGGTTTAACAGGGCTTCTAACAGACAGACAGATAGTTTTAGCACATTGACAGATGAATGAAAGGTGATTAGAGCTTCATTTTATTGCGCTGAGTTATTACCAACCGGATTCCTGATAGTGTAAATGCTTTTACACTTTTATTTCATTATTGCAGTTCAGGATAACATGAAGGGACTTTGTGAGTATTGAATCATTTTATTCTCAACAAGATAATTGGAAATAAAAGAACTATAAACTATAAAAGTTTAGCAAATCTCTGTGACTGACTGTCTGTAGTTTTCCTCTCTGAAATGGCTTAACACTGGTTGTAACAGCAAACAGATAATCCATTTATTTTCCAAACTCACTACACTTATGAACACATTGAAAATGTCAACAGTATTAAAAAGTGCTCTGTAGTAAGCTTCAGCCTCATGCTCAGATCTCAAAGCCCTTATTCACCACTGCTCTCTGAACGCTCGGGTTGGACGGTCCACCTGTAGATTTAACCACTGGCATGTTCTTATTTATAATTGGCATGTTCTTATTTATAATTGGCATGTTCTTATTTATAATTGGCATGTTCTTATTTATAAAGCTATTCTTGGACTGCTTCCTTCCTACTTACAGATCTACATCCTACAAAAAAGTTATGGGAAATTATTGTCTTTGCTCCCAGGATTTATTCCTGCTAACTTTACCTAAAATCCATACTGAACTGAGAAAAGGGGGCGTTTAAGCACGCTGCTCCCTCAGGTTGGAATCAGTTACCTGAATCTTCAGGAGCTGGTCTCATTGGACGCATTTAATGTGATTCTAAATGACGTGGAAGCAGGCACATCTGGCTGTAGATGTTTTGAATGTTGATGAGTGTTTTTTGGTATTTTGTAATTCTGTAATTTGTTCTTTGTTTTCATTTTAAATTGTTATGTTTGTTTTATGTCTTATTTGTGCTGCTGCCTGTCTTGGCCAGGACACTCTGGAAATGAGCTTTTTAATCTCAATGAGTCTTTTACTCCTGGTTAAAGGTTAAATAAAACAAAAATGTAAAAAAAAGTTTTATGTTTGTTTGTTTCTACAGCTTTTACACTTCTAGTTGTGTGATTACATTGTATATATGTCACCATGCTGAATAGGTTTTTCTTGCTAGTATATGAAAAGTTCCCTGCAGGTACGTATCCCTGTTTTTTTAATCAAGAATCACCAGTGTTCAGTGAAGCCAGGTGACCCAAATAGAGACAGACTAAGTTGTTGCTTTGTGATGAAGGCACCAGGTGATGTATTATAGGATCTGAAAAATTCTAGACTACAGAAAGAGTGAGTGACATTCAGTCTGCCTGCATTTGGTTAACAACAGATATTAATTTGATCTTAGGGAAATTGGTTTTTACTTTCTACATGTTACTACGGCACACAGCAGACATTGAACTCTCTCTCTTTGTGCATTTATCCGCAAGTAATTTAGGTTGGAGCCCCTTCCTCCAGGGCTGAGGCTGCATAGATAACAACTTCTCTTTCTCGGCTGGCCAACAGCTGGCTGGCCCCCTCGTCCTCCATACTCACACAGTCTGATACCATGTATACATTCACACTGAGGGATGTGGAGCCTGTGGTGTGTGTGAGTGTGTGTGTGTGTGTGTGTGTGTGTGTGTGCTGTGTGGCAGTGTCCTGAGAGGCAGTTTTTTCTCACAGTTTGGAGCAGGAAGATATAAATTACCCTCAACTGAGAGAGAAAACACTTTGTCAGTAAAACCACATGATGAAGAACTGTCTGAGTTGAGACCAGGCTGTGCTTATCAACAATACACACACACACACACACACACACACACACACACACACACACACACACACACACACACACACACACACACACACACACACACACACACACACACACTTGTCATTTCCTTCCCCTGTCTCTGGTATAGTTCAGATGTAGTTCATCTCCTCTACAGCAGAGGGCGGTCTAACTCAGGTGCTTCCCACTACCTCAGCCTGCTTTATACTCAAGGAGTACTTTAATGCAGTTTAATGCAACCCAGTACAACATCTCTGCCATAAAAAGCTTATACATTTTCAGTTTTTGTTGACATTGTCAGAAAGGTGGAGTAGTGCTTTATATTGTGTGTAATTGTGAAAGTGTTTCCTCCTTCTTTCTCTCTAAACCCAACCGGTAAAGGCAGATGGCGCCCACCTAGATCCCGGTTCTGCTTGAGGTCTCTTCCCGTTAAAGGGGAGTTTTTCCTTGCTGCCGTCGCCAAGTACTTGCTCATGGGGGGAATTGTTGGGTCTCTGCAAATTAACGAGTACGGTCTTGACCTGCTCTATGTGAAAAGTACCCTGAGATAACTTTTGTTGTGATTTGGGCGCCATATAAATAAAATGGCATTGAATTGAATTGAATTAAATTAAATTTTTGTCTCCCTCATGTATGTTTATGGAGTGGACAAAATATTATTATATTATTTAATGCACTCCAGTACACCACCACCACCCACTACGAACTCAATAATAAACATAAAGTAGAATTATCACCTTTCTAACGGCGTCAACAAAAACTGAAAACATATAAGCGTCATAATAGTAGAATTTATGGCAGAGCTGTTGTATTGAATTGCATTAGATTACAAAGGTGTGCCTAACAAAGTGCTCTGTGGGTGAATATCTCAAAGACAAATATGGTTGTTCTAATGCACTATAAATTAAGGTCTGTAGGAGTACCAGTAACTAGAACACATTGCATGTGTCTCAATAATACAGAAACCATTAACTCCACACTCCATCCCTCCCTTCTCTGTGATAACAAAATGGAACATATTCATCATCTACATACCAGAAATCCCCCAAATCTTGATAGGGCAGGACCTTCATGGCTCAAACCTCCTTTGCAGTTTGTAAGACAGACAGACATTCATTTTTTTTATCAATCCCCAGATTGATAAAGTTGGTCTCTGTAGAAGTCAAATAGGAACCATGCCATCACCTTTAAAAACAAAAACAAACAATGCCATAATAGGTTAACATTGCCTTGCATTGCAACTAACAGAAATGTGTCAAAATCAACTTTCCTTTTGCTGTCAAGCTCTTTCAAGATTCAAGAGACTTTATTTCCACTTGCACTTACACACACACTGGAATTCTTGTGCGGTTAACTCAGTCAGGTTAAAAAAAGAAACAAATTTACAATAAACTGAATTTAGATTAAATTTAAATTTAAATTAAAAAGAGTAGATAGGTCTGAGAGATATTACATTATATACAACAATTATTTACAGCACTTTTAAGTACTGGAGCAGCAGTTGGAAGAAAATATTCCACATTGAGAACAAAAAAACACAGATATTGCTGGCAAGGTATGGATATTGTACCACAGTGTAGCAGCATACGTATAAATAAGGACTTTGAATAAATAAGCATAAATAAACAAGTGCCTGAGTTTCAAGAGATTAAATTAATCCCTACAATGATACACACATCTGCAGAATATACCTATATTAGACCAGTTAGATAGCAGCTAAAATTAGCCTTTAGGTAATGGTATGCTAACATTTTTGAGCTACAACATATAGCTAATGTGTTAAGCTAATGCTAGTTTAGCTAACATTACCTAGCTATCAATAGTCTCTCCATATTTTCGTGGTAGTTTTTTTATGCTTTTTATTCTATTTTCTGTTTGTTTGTTTTCTTTTTAAGACACAAACTGAAAGTTTGAACCTGACTGACTTCTATCTAATATAATGATGAACCAATTCGTCCTATAATGATATTGATAAAAATTTGCTTACTAACTGCACTGCAACACCTTCCGTTACATGCGCGATGCGGCTACTGCGCAGCGGTGTTCTGGATTAAATGGTTTGGAGGACAAACTGAGGCTATTCTGAGGTACGTCATTGGTTGGTCACTAACACCTTCTGATAAGGCACCTTTATAAAGGCTTTATAAGCATTTATTAATGACTTAATTAAAAAATTCACAATTTAAAAGGGTTGCAAGCAACATTGTCTTATTTAAAAGTAGAACATTGTAAAGCATCATGTACAAAATCTGAAAAACCCTTTTTAAACATCTTTATTGCAGGTACCCTGTAGTGACAGCCTAAATATATCCAACTTAAGAAAGTAGAGGACAGGACCTATTAAATATAACTGCAGACCTGATGACTTATCAGACAATATAAAACGTTTAACCCTTTGTTAATGATTCATATTCATTTATGATGATAATTTATGATGGTCTACTTGGTTGTTTGTTGAGGGACACACATGAAGCCTATCCAGTACGAATGTTGTCCTACTGATAACATTCAATTTGCTGTTTCGTCTTCTAGCTTCACCCAAAAGAAGGTTCAGAATAAGTTCCTGGGTGTTGTAAATAGTAAATAATTGCTTAATAGTCACTGATAAGTCATCAGTCCTGCAGTTATAAATAATTATAAGTCATTAATAAAGAGCTAAATGTTTCACACTTTCTGGGTAGGTCATCAGGTCTGCAGTTATATTTAATAAGACATTAATGACAATAATGTCTTCCTAAAAAATTAGATAAAGCAAATGTATATCTAGTACAGAATTATCACATTTTTTAGTTGGTTTGTAGATTCTGTGTTTTGACAGGACATATTTAGTGTATCTGACATGCATTATTTATTTCACAAGTTTTTCTGGTTGCTAAAGTAAATTAGCTGCACTGTTAAGGTCTCACTATATAATTTTCATTCATAGCTTTTAATGCAGTATGTTAGTTTTAGATAAAATCCTCATTTCAGTCAACAATGGAAAAACATTTTGCACAGACGTTTAAAATAAAAGCCTACACACTGAGGTGTGCCTTGAGGTGACATTAGCCGTATTTTATCTAACCATAACATCGAGGTATATTGGTAAAACTGCTAGAATTCACACTCTTATCATGACTTTACTTTAGATATACATATAACATGAAACATCTGCTGTTATTTGGAAACTCCTGTAGTCATGAAACACTTTTATGCACTATAATAGTGTTGATTTCAGTCCAAAGGAGCACCTGTGCACGTATTCTCCATCAGCCCACACATAACCCTGTATTCACTGTTAATTAAGCAGCACCAACATTTGGCTTCAAAACAGATTATTGTTGACATTATAGTAAAAAAAAAATCTGTTTATCTCCAGCTTAACCGCTAAAATAAACATGTCGTCTGCTTCCTCTCAGTTTTTCAGTGAACCATCTCCATCTCTCAGTTGTGCTTTGTGACGCAGATAAAGATTAGAGTCTCGTTCCTCTGGTTTCTAGCTGTGGGAAAGAGATGCTCAGATACACGGGTAATAAAACTGTTTATATATCCAACAACCACATTTAGGTAGACTGGTGGATTTGAAGCAAAAGGGAACATACATGGAGATTCATAAAAAACAGGTAACCAGTACAATATCCTCATTACAAACACTCTTACACAACTGAGTTTTTAAACATACACTCGCAAATGTTGAATTATAAACTGGAATCTGAATACTAAAGTTTTGAGGAAAAGTTAGAAAACACTGGATGATTTACTGGTCAAGAGACATCTAGATGAATGCTTTATTCTATATTTTAACACCAACTAAATGACTATATTTCTTTTTTGTGATAAACGTTTTAGGGATATATACAATATACAGTATATACATATCATACAACAGCATATTCATATACAAAGTAAAGATAATACTACGAGATAATTGAGGATGTTTCTCAACTTACACATGAGCAGAAACCCATTTATAAAACCCACGTAAAGAAAAAATAAATAACATCACAAAAAACTACACGTGGAGAAATCTCCCTCTTCCCTTCACACAAACCCTCCAGAACCATTTGACCAACAACTAGTTAGTAATAACTATGATCACACTTATCCACTGTTTATAAAATCCCATGCTATGAAATTTAATGATTTGCTTTATTATAAAATAATGCAAATAATGTTCAGAGCTAAAACAAAGTCACTCCCAGACTGTGTAAAAAGGTGTTTTTTTTTCAATACAGGAGTGCAAATATGATTTGAGAGATGTTTGTAAGTTTACTGGACAAAAAGCTAAAAAAAGAAAAAGGGGGGGGGGGGGGGGGGGTTGGGGTTAAATTATGGAACAATGCTAATATAAATTTAAGAATGTGTAACTCGGTTTTGGTTTTCAAAGGAACGATTTATAAAACTATTTTTGAGGGTTACAAGTGTGAATGTTTTTATTTTTTTATTTCTGGAGAGCAGCTTAAATTGATAAGAAAGTAGAATAGACAGATATAAGCATTATGCTTCTGCCTCCTCAGTCACTACTTATTACATAGACTGTTGACTTTGTTTATATTGTTAGACTGTTTATACTTATTGTATATTAGATTGTATATTGTATATACTGTTTATACTTATTGTATATTAGATTGTATATTGTATATACTGTTTATACTTATTGTATATTAGATTGTATATTGTTTATACTGTTTATACTTATTGTATATTAGATTGTATATTGTATATACTGTTTATACTTATTGTATATTAGATTGTATATTGTTTATACTGTTTATACTTATTGTATTGTGTGTAATGTTAGGATGTTGCCAGCAATCATCACTATAAGAGATACAATCTACTGAACATCCTATTATGAATATATGCCAGTTACATACTAATATACCTACATATCTACATATATCTATTTCAGTGTGATGCAGGTCCTAAGCACACATTTCAGTGTAGTCATTGAACTGCTGTTGAAACAATGGTTATAACTTCAGCTTTAATCTAGACATCTTTTTATTTTCAGATCCCCAATTCAAGGCTTACTGGAGATTTATAGAGAAAGGATGATCAAAGTAATGTTCATTCAAATAGTTGCTTTAAAAGTGTTTTAAAATGGTATGATAGAGATATGAAATATTAAGCGTTGTGCTATATGTCGTAGTAAATTTACTGCTGTACCTGTACCAGGGCTGGTCTCAGCAGCTGCCCAGCCTGCTGCCTGCTCCTAAGTGCTTGAACTGGGGACATAAAATGACAATTTGCTTCCTTGTTTTTTGTCTGCACAGGGGCATGTTTATACTTCACGACTAGCTAGCAGAACCGAGGTTAAAGTAGGAAACCAATGTGTTTCCCCCTTGGGAGATATTCATATAAATAATGTCAGGAAAGTCAGAGATGGACACTTTAAACTGCAGGAGCTGCAGCCAAGCTGTCTCAATAAACATTCTGATCTCACTGACTCTTTCCTCGCAATAAACTCTTTTCAGGTGTTTCCAGTAACTGGTGTGGTGTGGAGAGCCAGGAAGACTGGAGGTCGAGCCTCAGCAGTGGGGACAGTGAAAAAGGTTATATTCCACACTGTTCCACAAACTGCATGTGCATAGATTAAAAGACGATTTGCATGTTTTTAAGCTGTTTTTACTGGATGTGACAACTACAGCTCCTAATACTACTGTTCACTACTGCTTCACTACTTCAGCTTGTAAAACATGCCCAGACACAGTCCTCTATATACGGTCAAGCAAAAGTTTAAACCCATGACCCTCTGATGAACTTCACCTCTCTTTCTCTGGATTTCTGGGTTTTGTCTTTCAGCACCTGGGCTGAACACACACACACACACACACACACACACACACACACAGATAGACACACCAACATCATCATTTTAAGGCCACTCACCTCTGCCTTTCTCTCTCAGGTGCACCAATAATAGGTTATAGTAGTTGTGTTGATCATGGGAACCACTTTAGGAACACACACACACACACACACAGATAGCGTTCGATGGTCCAGGCTTAAAACAAAGGGGGATCATGTTCTTACTGTTTTAGCTCCAACGCTGTGGAACAAACTCCAGCTTAAAACCTTCTAAAAAACCCACCTGTACAAACAGGAATGGTGTATGATGTTTGAAATCTTTTGTTTTATTTCTCTATGTTCACTATCTTTGCACCTATGCTGTACGGTATTGTATTATGTGAAGCACCTTGTAACTCTGGCTTTGAACGGCGCTATAAAAGTAAAGATTGTTATTATTATTATAGTGTACATTCACAAGTAATAGGAATCTACATCCTCTGCATGCTCAGCTTCGGGGTACTATGAATACAGATTTCTTTTAAGATTAGAGAACTGTCAAATGTGGGCTTTATGTCAGACGTGAATATGAGCGCCCACACACACCAGAACACACTGGTATTGTAGGACAGCTGTGAGCTATTAAAGGTAGTTACCATAAACTTCCTCTTCCCTCTGTAGGTCCAACGGTAAAACACACACACACACACACACACACACACACACACACACACACACACACCTCTATCTGTTCTTATGTTAAACAGACTGATTCCTTGTAAAGCTGTGGTGATTCCCCACTGGGAAAACACAGACAGCAAGCAAAAACACACTCACAAATGCGGTTGGAAGTGAGGGATTAGCTTCTTATTTTTGAATTATCACCTGTGACGTTTAACATAATTTTGTATTACTTAGACTACACCTCAGATGAAAGTGGACTAAGATTTCTAAAGATTTACGCAGAAAAAACGAAAAGTATTGCTGTTTTTAATGTTTTTGGCGCCGTGACACACCAGGAAAGCCGACACTGCTAACAGAAGCAGCTGAGACGAAAACACAGAGATGAAAAGATTACTGGAAGAGAATCACATATACACCTTTCAAGTTGATATGCTGAACTGGTTAGCAAACAATTAGCAGCAGTTACGGAGCAACATTATCATTCATCTAGAGTCATATTTCTGTCCACCTGCTGAATGAAAGTCCAATATTCACTCTCTTTTAGCTGTTTTTGCTCTCTACCAACTCCTGAGGGAAATATCTGGCTCTTTAGCTGCTAAATGCTCCACTATGTTCACCAGCTAGTCTACAGCTAACTGTGTCTGTTTGCTGGTTGGTGCTGAGCAGGTAGTGTACAGTGGCTTTTTACAGCTTTTTCTCTGAAAACAGCTGCCTGCTGCGGCTGAAAACGACACTATGAGAGCGCTGAGAGTGAACCAAAACAGTAAAGTTGCAGCCGGACAGATAAACAATGAGCTGAAACTCACTATAAAGCTCCGTAAAGCCGAGGGGAGCTGCAGAGTCACTGATAATTCTCTGTAGGTTCATCACTACGAGCGACACCTTTGACATTACACAGTGTAATTTAATTGTTGCTAAAAAATATGAATTATTGCCACTTTAAAGAATGTGGCTGGTGTGCTCGAGTGTGACGCCTGCTGGCATGGAGAATGTCAGACATCAAACATGCAGACACAAAGTACTTCAACGACACTCGATGTGATGACTGTAATGAAGGAAAATGTCACCCAATGTGGAGAGTTTTACCAACAGTTTACTGGTTCAAAGTTGCATCACTAACCATTAAACCAGTCTAGTTCTGTATCTGTCTGTAATGTAATGCGATGTCATTTTTCTATTGAATGCCCTCATATTTTTCTAAGAAATGTAAATTGTGCATGTTGTTTCTCAACAATGTTCTGCTTCACTTTATCTATCTTTTGTCTGCTGCTGGGACCATAGAAGTGACATTTTCTGTTCCCAGTCGCTCAAGGGCACGTTAACATTAAACAGTTCAGCCTTATTGACCCCACATGTGGCAATTCAACTCACAATTTCACTGAAATTAATATGAACGCATTAACACATCATGCATAAAACAAACAGGAGATTAGCAGTGGTCCATTTATATATTTGTGCAGATGTCAGCAGCTAAATGAGGCCCATGTATCTCTTACCATTATCCTTCTGGTGGGTCCATCTCAGTCTCAATTAATCTATTAAGCCTTACTAATACTACTACTTACTAATTAAAAACCACGTCTGTCTATCCAACAAGATCACTGTGCACATTCTGATATCTCGCTAACCTTATGTTTGTATTTCGGACCATCTTCACCCTCCAGGAGACACAGCCTTAACACTCCTCATCTTCTTTGTGAATGGTGATCCTCAGTTTTGCCTCTCGTCTGTATGTGCAGCCCGTCCTCCTTCCAGGTCTCCACGCTGAGGAGCGGTCGTGCGGCTCAGGTCACATCTCTGTTTGGTGGCACCTGGAAGTTGCTCAACATCCAAGTTTTAGGCACTTTAGATGTTTAGATTCTTCTTTATAATGCAACTCCATCAGGAGGCGTCTGATGGTCCCAAATGTATTCTGCAGCATGACAACGAGCCCAAACATCCAGCCAGAGTCATAAAGAACTATCTGCAGCAACAAGAAGAACAAGGAGTCCTGCAGCAGATGGTTTGGCTCCCACAGAGGAGTTTTTCTTAATTCGAATTGAGGGTCTACGGACAGATTGTAAATTCCAATGAGGCAAATTTGTGATTTGTGATATTGGGCTATATAAATAAAATTGACTTGACTTAATTTCCCAGCCAGTCTGATATTTGAGCAGGCTGTGGTGAACCCTTACCTCCAAAAATAGTTACGTCATTACATTTAACTCAGTATTAACATCAGTTTCATTCATAATTCTATAAACCACACCTTCAGTTTCAATCACATATACACTGACAGACTGTAAAATAATTCGATTTTTTCTTTCAACAATAAACAGAAATTGAATGCCAGACAAACAATTGAGAGAAGCACAAGAGAGCTCATGTTTATGAGAACATGCAGCAACATGTCAGGTCAACAGATGAGAGGAAGAAGGAAAAGTGAAAGGATGAGACGAAGGGGGAGAAACTGAAAGAATGTGAAGGTGGATATAAGAAGAAGAAGACAACAGAGGGGAATACCTGAGAGAGGGGAGAGAGAAACCAGGAGTTTAGTTACTTTTATATTTCACTGGGCTTAAAATGTCATGAGTAGTGAAAAAAGTAAAATATGAGAAAGAAATATCTGAGAAGGAGGATATTTGCTCATGAGAGTGGCTTCAGAAGACAGTACAGGTTTGTGTATCTAAGGAGCCAAAGTTTATCTGACTGAGTAATATATTGAAGCCCAGGTGGGAGCTGAGGGTGATGAGCAAAGCCTAAAGTGAGTGAGTGACTGAGGCTGGAATAAAATCCAAATTAGGAATATGAAGAGGAAAAGTACGCTGTGATAAATTGCTGTAAAAATACAAATTCTAACCGTAATGTACCGTTCTTTCTAAATGTGGCAAAATACTGTAAGTTTTTATGCTTTTAGGAGCCAAAACCAAGAAGAGACATTAACAGTAGGCTGCTGTATAGATAGATTTAACAGTAAAATACAGTATTTTCATCTTTGCTGCCGCAGTAATGGAGGAACTGAAGCCACACGCAACCATCAACATCATATAATCACCGTTCATCCTCCTTTGTGGAATCACATTAAAAGGTCACCAACATCTTACTCAGAAAAGAGAATTACATTTCTGCATCTGGTTTCCCAATTAGTGACTATGTTTAATATCTGCTAACATTAAATTGGTAATCCTAGCAAGCACCTGGCAGCATTTTCAGGTAGTGTTCATCAGCTGTTGGAAGTTTGAATTACCAGTATTTCAACATTATTTTCACTTCGCTTGCAAGTCTAGTTTAAAGATTATATTTGGATGACTGTTTTCTCAGTGAATGCTAACATTAGCCCAGCCTGGTCTATACCTACACCTTGTTTATCCTACTTGCATTTCATAATTAGTAATAGCCTACTATCTGAAGCACATAACAGTGAAGCTGGTTAAAATATGTTGGCAAATAAATATGACAGAGTGGTCATATTTATGTTAAGTGTGTTTCTAAGCTGTAGCAAGGTTGCTGCAAAAATACTGTAGTTTGCTGCCAAACTGCACTAAAACCTGGGACATAATAGGTGATTTCCAGGTAATATCGTTTACTCATACAAGCGTTACATGTTGTTTTCAGGGATTTCATTGTGATTAATCCTGAGAGGAGAACAAAGGCCAACTGGGGAAAGTAAAGCCTAAAGACAAGGCGAGCTCACAGTGACTCCTCCTCAACCACTCTTCTCAAGAAGTTGACGTCACTTCATAAAGGGAAGTTAGGGGTCCTTCTTGTGTAAAATGCTTCTCTCTGCCATTCAACTGTTTCATTTCTCTTTCTCTCACTCTGTGCTCGATTTTCACTCGTTTTTTTCCTCGCTCAGTGATCTGTGAGCCCGGATGCCGACCTGTTATAACAGAGGACATCTGAAGGCACTGCAATCTGTTTATTTGTGCTTTTATATTTTTTTTAACAGTAGTTTGCAAAGTAGGAGTCTTGAGCAGACTCTGTAACATTTACAGTAAGAAACTGTTCATGTAGATTACAATAGCAACACTAAAAACACTGTATATTACTGCAGGCCTGGCCACAGCATCAAACTGTAAACCTACAGCAGAATACTGTAATAATTTTAACAGTAACTAAATTACAGTAGTGACAAAAAAGTGGAAAAAAAACACTGGCCGACCACAGCTGCCAGTAGTTTACTGTAATTTTGTAGAGAAATTTGTTGTAGAGATGAACAAAAACAGGAGGTACAAGGGAGACGAGTTTTAGTACACCTGAGTCTGGGGATTAAAAATAAGCAGGCAGCTTGGCAGTCATGGCAGAAAAAACTGGCAGAAATTAGACTCGCTTGAGGCAAACTGAAACTGTAGATGAACTGACAAAAACAGTTTTAGTACTGAAAAAAAATGTCTGCTTCATCTGCAAAGCTTTTGATTGTGTAATTCTATTACTTGAAAGGTCAACAAAAGTGTAAAAGAGCAAATATTAGAGGCATCACGACATCTGCTCATAGAAAAACTAACTAATTAAATATGTTGTTCTAGCTTTTGCTGCCTATGTGTGCTTATTTGGAATATCTAAGATTATACAAGAGGCTAAACTGTAGATGGTACATGTAAGCAATACATGGGGCTGAGGGGCTCCTAACATATGGGAATGTGGTCAGGGACATGTTTCAGGAAGATGACATAATGCTGTGTTAGTTTATGGCCGGATGAGGAAATGGGAATTCATGTGTTCAAGCTACAATGGACAAAAAAACAAACAGATGGACACCTGTAGTAAGTGAATGCTTTGCTTATTTGGTTCCTCTGAACTGTTGGAGAGACTATTTGACCCCAACAGAAAAAGACAATGAAAATTTAGTTTGTATTTAACTGAGATCACACAAAAAGAAATATCCAAGTATTCTTAAAAGCATACAGTCCTGTAAGAGTAATATTTCTTTACCTGTTGGATGTGTGGGCAGCCAGTTTGACTTCAGGTCCAGAACTGCAGGAAAAAGAAGTGGAAAGTTGCAGATAGACCCCTGTTAGAGCGTGTTCAGTTCGGGTCATGGCTGGTTCAATGACCGTCACAAAATCAGTTTGAATGTTGGAAATGGAAGGTGGAAATAGCACTTTTTACTGGTTATACAGCTGTCACAGTTGATACTAAGCACATGTTGGATGTGTTATACACAATATTGGTTGGTAAAGGTCATATACGGTAGGATGTTTAACTACATACAAGATTTCCTGAAGGGAAGAACAACTCATGTGGGTCTGAGATTACAGACACTGACAGTGGTACGCCACAGGGAAGGATTATGAGTGTGATCTTCTCATGATTATGGTAATGACATAATTAAAGGAATACAAAGTGGATCGGGGCGATCTGAAAGAGAGACAGAGACATCACTCATATAAAACAAGAGCACTGAATAAAGACCATCCACAGCTAAGATGTGCGTCTTCAGGCTGTTAGACGTACTTGTGGCATCTAATGAGAGGGAGGCAGTTCCCTTCCAAAATATAATATTGCATGAATAACCTCATGCAAATCAGGATGTTGTGGTAATGTTGTTATGTGTGTTTTAACCAGTTCGCCCCAACATTATTCCTTCTAAACATCATCATGTTTACTTTGCCATTGTGAGCATGTTATCATCCTGACGTAAGCATTTAGCTCAAAGCACCGCTGTGCCTTAATATAGCCTCACATAGCTAGCATGGTTGTAGACTCTTATGCACAGGTGGAGGTGACAGACCTCAGTTCTCAAGGAGGCGATATGAACCAAATCAGAGCTTTTCAATGAGCACAGTAATAAACAAACGTGGTGTCTGTGTAGAAAAAAAGAAAACAGAGGACGTATGTACGACAAAGTACAACTTTTGAATTGCTCACAGCAGCAGGACAGAGAATTCCTGTCTGAATGAAGAGGTGACAAAGTTCATTCAGAGTTTCATGGAACTGGTCAGCATGCTGACACACGTGACATGTGACACACGCAACATAAAGGCGCATTAAATTTATCTTGCATAGCTTGAAGCGTGTGCGTGCTTGCATGGTGCAGGTTTGGGACCCTAGTCTTGTTTCATCTGTACACGTCAGTATCTTTCTGGGCAGACTGCACTGAAACTTACTGAGCACATTCATGTTACCCAGAAGATGAACCTGTTCTATTTTGGATCTTTCTTTCAGCGCCAAAATGTGAACTTCAGACATGGTGTGTTGTGATGTGGGGGGCGGACTGCCATGAAATTTGCTGAGCACATTCCTAACACTCAGACAATCAGACAGACCTACTGTCATCGACACGTAGAGAATAACCCAAAGGGCCTGTAACTCTCAGCTGAAGTGCTGATTTAATTACTGTACACAGTAAAAGAATAGATATGGTGAGGTATGACGAGGACTAGTAGACACATGCAGCACTGAGCCGCTAACCCCCCTGAGGTTTATATGCATTAGTATGTGGTATTTATCACTATCAAGGCTTTCAACGCCTCTCTTTTGTCTGCTTTTCATCTATTATTGCTGCTAATCAACATTTTTTGAACAGAGTAACGTATGCTCCTGGGTGAAAAAGGTCAACAGGCTCTACATTGTGCATCCGACTGTGTATGTACAGTATGTACCGGGTAACGTGTAAATGTACAGGATGTATCGATTTCAATTCAAATCAGTTCATCACATTATTATTCATGCCAACAAACAACAGGACTGAACTTGGTTAAACAGTTTTGGGGCGAGGTTTGGCTAACTCTTCATTTTACAGTATTTGTTTTGGATCACTGAAGTTACATCTTAATAACAGACAAGAGGAAAGAATGAAATGTCTTTGGCTTTGTTCGCATCTCTGTTCTCAAAAAATTCTTCTTCTGCTAACAACCGAAGAAGAAACCCAATGACAAAACAAGAGGGTTTTCTTTGAATGTGTGTTTATTGGTAGATTTGAGTATAAATGTCCAGCAGTAAATAACAAAATGTGTTTTTGTGTTTAGTTTCATTCACTGGGGGACCTTCAATGCCCCCCCCACTCCCCACCACACACACACACACACACACACACACAAAATGACGTAATACATACCAAACACTGCCCTGCAGCTACAGCCTGACATGAACACACACACACACACAGTCCTAGGTCACTTTTGGGGACATTACATTCATTTCCTGGAAACTTACCCTAACCCTAACCTTAACCTCTGACCCAAAACTCCCAATGGGGGGGAGGGGACACAGATTAAGTCTGAAATTTGTCCCTGAAAGTAGCCTATGACAGACACACACACACACACACACACACACACACACACACACACACACACACACACACACACACACACACTCAGCTGAAACACTCCATGCTGGCCTTGGCTCTCTCCATCTCGTGTAGGAAGTTGTAAAACTGAGGGAGCGTCAACTCTGGAAGAGATGAGGGAAGAAAACAGGAAACAGCGAATAAACAGATTAACTGGGTACTAATGTTATAATGTTACACTGCAAAAAATAAATAAAACTGTCACCATTTCACAATTTGACATAAACAACAACGTTTCAAGCTACAGTCATAGGCGCAGATTCCCTGTGTGTTCATTCTGGTATTAAACTGTGTTCATTCTGGTATTAAACTGTGTTCATTCTGGTATTAAACTGTGTTCATTCTGGTATTAAACTGTGTTCATTCTGGTATTAAACTGTGTTCATTCTGGTATTAAACTGTGTTCATTCTGGTATTAAACTGTCTTGGTTTCCTCACAGTCTCCTTTAGTTGTTGCAGCCAGTATAACACATCCATCCATTAACAACTAGACCTTTTAAAAACACTGGTAACGCTTTATTTCATACTTATTTCCTGGAAATTTTCAAAGTATCAAACAGACATTTACAGAATTTGGTACAAATTATAAGAAAAACAGAAATAAGTGTTGGTAAGTACCCCTCACTAGCTTTGGGTTCATATGTAGTTGTTACTTTGCAACATTTCCTAATAAATTAGATTCTTAAAAATAGGATTTTTCTTCAATAATTTTTTCCTGAACGTAGCTGCTGTGTAAATGTTAATTCTTCAGACGTTTCTCTGTAAATGGAAAGAATCTAATATGCTAATATGTAGTTTGACACACAAAACTACACACTGAAAACAAAGTATTTTCTGTCTGTTAAAGAATTGTTAATATTTTTGGCAAATTAACAACAACAGAACCCAAATATAATGATTGGGCACTTACCAACTAAACCAACTTCATTCTTTCTCACAATTCTTCTTATAATTTATACCAAATTGCAGCATCCTCTGTGCTAAATGTGCTAAAGGTTTACTGTTAAATACCTGCAAATTACTCTGAAAATGTGCAGGAAATTAGAATAAAATTAAAGGACCTGTAAAATAAAGTGTTACCACAACATTAAAGTTTATAGTACATGAAGAGTTCCTGTGTGGCTCCAAAACGTCCACAGGAGGCTGAGGAAGGCTGCACCTGCAGGATTTCTTTCTTTTCCGTCGCATTACATGTTACACGTGTTACATCTGGTTTCCTATGTTATGTACAGTTTCCCATAATGTTTTCTTGGCCTACGTGTCATGAGCTCTGACTGCTGTGTGCTCATTCTGATTAGGCAACTTAAGCGCTCTTTCATTTTCATATACAAAGCTTTCCTTCATTTGTGGTGGTAAAAAGTGGGAAAATTTCTACGTCTAGTTACTTTTAAGAGGTTAATTTGTATGTGGCGCTCATCCTTGCATTTCCAAAACCTTTTTTATAGCACACCTCACATTTACAGACATCTGTCAGCTCTGGCTAGCTAACATGACACATGAAATACCAGAGAGAAACGGCAGCTAGTAGCAATAATAACCAACTAACCTACACAAAGCTCTAGCAGCTCTTGCAGGTAGTTAGAGCTGCTCCTGTCACACAGATAATCACAGGATTTTTAAAAAAGGTAACATGAGCACATATGATAATCCTCAGGTGCCACAGTGGGTTTGTTTTCTACCCACTGTGTGTGTGTGTGTGTGTGTGTGTGTGTGTGTGTGTGCATCTCACTCGAGGAAACTGAATGTCAGAAGAATGTGAAAGTAAATTATGGTCTCAAATTTCAGTGGGTCAAGCTGGATTTTCCAGCCCCACTGACTGGTATTCAAGCTGTGGGTTGCTGCTGATTTTAAATATATTTCTGCTTGCGTTAAACAATACAGCAGAAAGTGTTTGAGTCAAATAATAAAACAACACACATTTACATTTTAGTGCCATAGATCTGTTTCTGTGAGAAGAACCCGCTGACCCGGCTAATTCTAGAAAGGCTTTCAAATATTTGAATAACTTCAGGTATGCTTGATATCTCCTTGCACCCAATATACAACTCCTCAGACGTGAACACCTTTACTTGCAACATAACAACACAATTCAGTGTATTACTTCAGCGTATTACAGTATTACTGTCTGTCCCACGCACACCCGCCTTAAGACCCGTGGTGATCGAGCTTTTGAGGCCGTTGCAAAATCCGTTGCACCTAAACTTTGGAATGCTCTGCCTGCACCCTTTTGGTCTGAGCCGCTAAAAACACACCTGTTTAGACAGGCGTCTGGGTAACCTGTAAGCAACAAGTCAATATTTTACGCTTTATGCATTTTTTACTGCAGATTGTTTTTTTGTTTTTTTTGTATATTGTGTTTCCCACTTTTTAATCAAGTGACTCGGGAGGTCACCTCATCTGTTATCCGTTCTTTCTTGGCTGCATCAGGCTCACGTAATAAATGGTTATGTGAACCTGATCAGAATGTGGTCAGTTTTGTTTTTGTCTGTAAGGGCACAGAGGCACTCACCCATGTAGACGTTTTCAGTGGAATTCCCCTTTCTGACAACCAGTTTCAACTGCAAGAGGACAAAGTTTGTGTTCAACAAACTGAAAACTGAACAATGAGGTGTGTAACTCTGTGTATGTGTGTGTGTGCGTGTGTGTGTGTGTGTGTGTGTGTGTGTGTGTGTGTGTGTGTGTGTGTGTAATCAGTCGGGTGCAGGGTTTACACAGCCTTCATACCTGCAGAAAGATGTTGCCCACTTTCTGAATTTCACTCGTGCCAACAGTCACTGTGGGGGTCAGAAAACATAATTAAAATATTTTCCTACATGCAAACTCACCGTTACATTGAAGCTGAAAAAACATGTCATGTTTTTTCAGCTTTCAGCTTCAACAGTTCTATTCAGGGAGACTATTTTGGAGAGAAAGTAGAAAATGTATTACTAATTGTTCCTCACTTAAGCGAGGTTACACTGTCTATTAAATATTGCTATTACTTGGATTTGGGGCTACAAATAAAGTTTGCAAGATGTGGTGCAACTTTTTGTACATTGGTAATCACTTGTTGGATTGCACCATATCAACATCAACTTTTAAACCTGCATTAACTGATTTTTTTGGCCAGTTTTCAGCAGAAACAAATAGTGAACACAACAATGACACGTCTTTTAACTTGATATGTTGAACTTGTTAGCAAATAAGTTGCTTATTTCCACATCCAGCAGTTACGGAGCAACATTATCATTCATTAGGAGTCGTGTTTCTGTCCACCTGGTGAATGTAAGTCCAATATTCACTCTCTTTTAGCTGTTTTTGCTCTCTACCAACTCCTGAGGGAAATATCTGGCTCTTTAGCTGCTAAATGCTCCACTATGTTCACCAGCTAGTCTACAGCTAACTGTGTCTGTTTGCTGTTTGGTGCTGAGCAGGTAGTGTACAGTGGCTTTTTACAGCTTTTTCTCTGAAAACAGCTGCCTGCTGCGGCTGAAAACGACGCTGAGAGTGAACCAAAACAGTAAAGTTGCAGCCGGACAGATAAACAATGAGCTGAAACTCACTATAAAGCTCCATAAAGCCGAGGGGAGCTGCAGAGTCACTGATAATTCTCTGTAGGTTCATCACTACGAGCCACAACCAACACATTACACACTGACAGATCAGACAAAATATTGATTATAGCAGCTAAATAACCCCGGCTTTAATCAAAATGTATATATTAACATTTAATCAAATGCCTCTGTATGATGTGAGAGGAGCTGCTTATAGTGACAAACCCACAGAGAATTGTCATCAACTCTTCAACTTTACTGAAATGTTTAGTCTCTTTTAGCTCATTGATAAATGATTAGCTCTCATAAACCCACTGTACACTACCTGCTCAGAACCAAACAGTAAACAGACAGACACAGTTAGCGACTAGCTGATGAACATAGTGGAGCATTTAGCAGCTAAAGAGCCAGATATTTCCCTCAGGAGATGATGGAGACCAAACCATTGTTTCTCAGAAATGTCCCCCCAAAAACATATCATCAATTTTGAGAACATTTTGTATTTCATCACTATCACCCAGCTGCAGCAGAGAGGCCACATGTGCAAGTGTGCTAGATTTGAACTCTGTTAGGCACTTTATAAACATTCAGATTTATGAGATTGTTGCTTTTGAATACAACCTCTGAGGCATTCAGAAGCCACATTTGCTCTAAAACTAGTCTAGACGTACAGCTGAGTGACTGGCAACATGCAGAGACACAGTCTCTTTGCCTGGCTGAAGGTTTGCATGTCAATAAACAGCACAGTCAGTTAAAGTACAGTAGAGTGCAGCACACAGAGGCACTCCCTGTCCACTCCCCTCATAAACTGAAGCACAGTGTGTTTTAAAGTGAAGATTAGCTCACAACAAAAGCTTAAGGTGATGCTAATGATTGTCCTGCCTCGTGTATTAGCATTTCTATTACCTGTAAGACTTTGGAGTCATTGGGCTGTATGAATAAACAATGAAGCCTGATAGAGACCCATCAGCCGTACACATCTGAGGTGTTTAAATGAGACTGAGGCCCAATCAAAGCAGCAGAGGACATAAGCGATGCTAATGACTCTGTTAGACTACAAAATCTGTGTTCACGAATATGTACATATGAGAGGAGAGAAAAGTGAAGCTGAGCATCTTTACATGAAGTCGTCCAACTATGTTCACAGGCTGTCTTCTTATTTTCTCCTAAAGCTACATTAGGGAGGATTTTCATGTAAAAGACGTCAATACCAGTCATGACTGGACTTACAATCATCTTATATTTTCATCAACAGTTAAAGTTGTTTTTGTGTTTTTGACAACTGAAACTTGGAAAACACGACTCTCTACATGAGAGGCCAAACAAAACATTTAAAATGATTGATTAATAATAAGCAATATATGTCATACAATACCAATATACAATACACAGCAATGAATTAAAAAAAGGACATAATGATACAAAATTAAATAAGATGAAAAGTAAAAAGTATATAAATAAAAAGAGGCGGACATCTATAAACAATTTGGTGTATCTATATTATTGGTCTGTTCCAATAATCAAGAGGCATTATTAACAAGAGTAAATGGGTAAGTAGTAGTAAAGATGGTGGTAATTATAATTATTAATATTTCAGTTTCTAGTCTGGTTAAAGTGATTTATAAAAGTTGACCATATTTTATAGAATCTACCCTCCTGTTCTTTTAATGAAAACTTTATTTTCACACATATTGGGGCTTTTGCCGGCTTCCAGTTGGATAATATTTAAAGGACAGGTTCATAATTTTCTTTCTGTGTCTTAAAACAGCAGTCAGGTGTCCATATGAACAGTGAAAGAGGTTTTCCTCGCTGTAATCATTCCTCCTGTTCATACTGGATATTAAAAGATCCCCTTCAAATGTGCTTTAATGGAAGTGATGGAGGCCAAAATCCACAGTGTGTCCACACAGTCATTTAAAAGTAGATGTGAAGCTTATATGAGGCTTCAGCAGTCTGAGTTAGTCATATCAAGTGGATATCTGCCACATTTGTAAGTTGTAAGTCCATTATTACAGCAACATGTTTCAATGTTCATTTGGACACCTGACTGTTGTTTTAAGACAGACTTGAACATTTGTGAACTTGTCCTTTAATCTAGGTGCCAGCAGACTGACAAATGCTATCACATCATACTCCGAACTAGTTTTGTCATTTTGGTTTTGGTTCGTCTTACCTCCAAACTTCCACTCCATGTCAACCAGCTGGTTGACCATCAGAGTCTGTCTGACAGCGAGTCTGGACAGCACTGCATAGTGCTCCCCCCACTGCAAAACACAAATAACATCAGAACGATTCCTGTGCTCAATAAATGATTTCTTGTGTGATAAAAATGTGTTTTAATGGTCAGAAGGCAACTTTAAATTTATGTTATTATGACCCATTTATGTACTGAACTTCAGGGATTTTTCTTTCCCAAACATTGATTAATTGTCTACTGGAGACAAATTTATAAATGTTAATAACTGGATTTTCTTTTTTTTTTAACACTTAGATTTCATTAGATCTTTTTTGACAAAACAATAACACAGTACACAAACAACATTGGCAGACATCATGAAATCCACATCCAGATAAAACACATTATATGTTATATTATGGATTATGGACAGGAGGTCTTTATACGGTTCAACATCATTTGTATATAAGTTTCCTTAATCGTTACAGCATACAGCAGAAAATGCTGCTCTAAGCAGTGAGGATGAGGGGAAACGCCACCAAGCACATTCCTTATTCCAGTAAGTATGTCATCTGTTTTGTCCATCTTGCTTTAGTCATTTCTGAGTCATTCTCAGTTTCAGTATGAGAGTTTTTTTCATGTCATGGATCTCGTTAATAATTTCAGGCCAATTATCTACTGTAGGCGGCCTGTAACCATTTACGAGTGATTTTTTTTTTTGCTGCTACAGTGAATGTTTTAGGACAGTGTCATTTCCTGTTATTCCTTCAAGCAGATCATCCAAATAAAGTGTGCTGTATGACTCTCCAAATACGTTGCCAAAACAGTTCCATCTTTGGGGCAGCTCCAAATAATGTGGTGGTGATTTGCCTCATCATCCCCACAATTTCTCAACATATAAGGTCTATTGATATTAGAAATGTTTTCATTTTAGGACTAATGAAGAAATGAACAAGATTCAGAATTCACACCAATACACAGAACAAGAAAATAGTTTCACACATTTTCTCATTGTTGAGCTATTTTGTCATTTGATTCTTTCTCCCATCTCTCCTTGATATAGTTTGTGGTAGATCAGCTTCTCTTAGCAATTCCCTGGTAAAGTTTTGAAACTACTGATTTAGAAGCTGTACTGTTAAATGTATTATCATCTCATCAGGTTCTGTGATTGCCTCGTTTTTCCCAATTTCCTTTAAGAAACATTGGTGTAACTGTAAATATCTGAAAAAGTCATGCTTTTACAAATTGTATTTTTCTCTTAGTGTCTGAAAGCTTTGTTCTTCTCCATGATATTACAATAAGCAGTAATACCTTTATTAATAATAAGATTAAATAACTGGATTTTCATCAAAATGGGTGTAAAAATGCACCATAACATCTTTGTAACAAGTAAACATAAGCTTTGTACTTATTGCACCTAAAATGAAAAAACATTAATCACAAATTTAAGGAGCTTTACCTGCTGTGAAAAGTGAGCCGCCTTGTCCTCATTTAGTCCTGTGGAATCAATAAAGCAGGTTTGGTTTAATGTATAACATTTTCACAAGAATCAGTAAAAATGCCACAATAAGACTTGTGACAACATGACAGGACGTCATAAGAGAACAGTATCCTGCAGCTATGCTTAAGCCCTCTTTTAACATATATGTTGTTACTGATTGACTCACTGATTAGGGTTTGGGATGTGTACCTAATGTCTGCAGGTCTTCTTTGATCTGCTCGGATGTCAGATTTTTCTTCAGGGCTCCTGAGGAGAAAACAGGAGGATCACTGTCACTGGGACGGAAACTTTCATGAGTGTGAGGTCGAGTGTCGTGGGAAAATTCAAAACTAGAGCATGCATGTGTCTAAATGAGAGAAAGGTGTATAAGATAGCAGGGTCCCACCATTAAACAAAATTAAATTAAATAATTTAGTTAGCTTTGGAGGAAGCCAGGCTAGCTGTTCCCTCCTGCTTTCAGCCTTTATGTTAAGCTAAGCTAAGCTAACTGCTGGCTGTAGCTTCATATTCAAACAATCAATCAAACTTTTGTGCAGGTTAGTATAATTCAAAGTGCTTTACAGATGACTGACAAGCTGATAATAATAACAAATGTAAACAGTAAAACAATTGGAGACTAATGCACATGAGACAATAAATAAAATGTAATAAAACCAAATAAAGTGATTTAAAATATTGAAATCAAATAAGAAATAGATAAAACAGATAAAGGACAATGACAAATAGAATAGATAGGAGGCATTTAACCATGAATACAGTAAAATAAATTATTAAATAAAATAAATAATTGACATAAAACATTCTAATCAAAAGCTAGGATAGAGGTGAGTTTTAAGTTCACGTTTAAAGACATCTACACTTTGAGCTGCTCTCAGATCCTCAGGCAGACTGCTCCAACAGCTCGGACAAGAGAAACTAAAAGCTGCCTCACCAGAAGTTTTGGTCCTGCACTTTGGAACAACTAAAAGACCACAAAGTGCTTTAAAAACAGGTGTAAGAATCCAAAAGATTACCGCTCGAATCAACATTCTCGTCAAGAAACACATTCTCCAAAAATGTTGACATATTCCTTTATGAATTATGTGTTTCAGGAAGCAGCAGAAATCTCCATCTACACACTACAAAATCTTAAATGTTCTCTTAATAACACTGTATATCTCTCTACCTACAGTTGTGAATATAAGAGGTGCAGGTTAGTTCTCTGGTGGTTAAAGGATAAGGCTAATGAAATTCTACATTTTTCTTATCTGATGTTTGGAGCCATTCTGGGTGTTGTGCTACATATTACAACCTCTTGACTTTGTACTACATTTATATATCTTTCAAAGAACTTCAAAGCAAAGTCAAGAGGTTGTGTTATGTAGCACAATAAGCCAGTGAAGCTCTGTAAACAGAACCATGTTCTGCATATGTGCAGTGGCAGGTCACTATCTTATCACTATTTCTACTCTACGGTGCCGTTTCCACACAAGCTACAGTTACCACGCTCTTTAGGGACGAAGGAACATGTCACCCAGTGCAGCAGTGAGGCTCACTAATGTGTTTTTAATAGTTTTTGGACAACAACAGAGGTCTACGGCACAGAGGAATAAGATATATCAGGCTTTGGATACACAAACAATACTTGTTAGTAGATCAGTTCAGTGTTGGTTTGGATCCAAACATGAGATTTGTTGACAATAAGAAAAATATAGAAAAACACCAGCCTTATCCTTTAACATTTATTCTGGATAATGTAGGAAATCAGTTACTGAGGGGACATTACCAACAAATTCCCAGCACATTATCTGAATCTACCACCTGGGAACAACTGGATTTATTATGTTTGCATTAGTTACAAAGAGTTAACTGTTGAATGGATGAATGTGTGTGTGTCTCCCACCCTGTGGCACCAGGAGGACGCTTTTCATCAGGTTCCTCAGAGGACCGGCACTCATCCCATTTTCCCCTGCAAACTCATTGAGCTGCTGCATGAACCTCTCAGTCTACACACACACACACACACACACACAAAGACACACACACACACACACACACACACAAAACAACATGCATTCATTTGCACATACACACAAAAGAAGAGGTAATATTTTGCCTCGGTTCAGTTATCAAGGCTAATCACTGAGTCCAAAGTCCCATTAACATCAAAATTGTGTGTGTGTGTGTGTGTGTGTGTGTGTGTGTTAACCTCTTTAGGCTCCAGCAGGAACTGGAACAGAATTTCAATCAGACGAAGAAATTGCTGCAAAAAAGGGTGAAAAAAGTATAAAATCCTGCTTCATGTCTGTAAAAATGTTCAGCTGTGTTGAACTTTGATCATCATTTCATATCAAAGAAATGTAGAGTTTTATTTAGAGTCTTTGTCCCGTACGGTGTGGTGTTTTCTTACAGGAATGTTCTGTGACAACCACACAATCAACATGCATTCATTGTGTGGTGTTGTCTTTAAACCAATTAACTTACAATGGGCCTGTATGACTAATCTGTAATATCAGTATAATCATATCAAAATAAAACATTACAGTGATGCAGTCTAAAGAAAGCCATTGAGAGGCATTTAAAGGACAGGTTCACAATTGTTCAAGTGTGTCTAAAAACAGCAGTCAGGTGTCCATATGAACAGTGAAAGAGGTTTTCCTCGCTCATCATTCCTGCTGTTCATACTGGATATTAAAAGATTAGAAGATGTGCTTTAATGGAAGTGATGGAGGCCAAAATCCACAGTGTGTCCACACAGTCATTTAAAAGTAGATGTGAAGCTTATATGAGGCTTCAGCAGTCTGAGTTAGTCATATCAAGTGGATATCTGCCACATTTACAGTCTTTTTAGCATCAAATTCCCTCTTTGTGTTTCCTCGGACAGTGTTTCCCTGTTGAGTGCAGTGGAAGTACACTCTCTTCGGACCAGCAGCTACTTTCACTGTTTGCTACAACCAAATATCTGTAGTATGCAGTATGTTACAGTACCATTAGCAATGGTGGAAAGTAACTAAGTACATTTACTCAAGTACTGTACTTAGAGTACAATTTTAAGGGTACTTGTACTTTACTTGAGTATTTCCATGTGATGCTACTTTATACTTCCACTCCACTACATTTCAGAGGGAAATATTGTACTTTCTACTCCACTACATTTATTTGACAGCTTTAGTTACTTTTCAGATGAAGATTTGACACAATAGATAATATAACAAGCTTTTAAAATACAACACATTGTTAAAGATGAAACCAGTGGTTTCCAACCTTTTTGGCTTTTGACGTCTTACAAAAAGCAGTGTGTAGTCGGGGTCACATTTCAGATGTCTATGAGTTGTTAACAGCTCCACCAAATAGTGATTTATAGCTCCACCTCCAGCAGCTACAACAGTAACATGCTGCTTACACACTGATGCTTCAGTATTAATAATCTAATGATGTCATATATAATAATATATCAGTCAGAGGGACCAAAACACTACTTTTACTGCAATACTTTAACTACATCAAGCTCATAATACTTATGTACTTTTACTGCAATACTTTAACTACATCAAGCTCATAATACTTATGTACTTTTACTGCAGTAGGATTTTTCATGCAGGACTTTTACTTGTAATGGAGTATCTTTACATTGCTGTATTGGTATTTTTACTTCAGTAAAGGATCTGAATACTTCTTCCACCGCTGTTTAATGTTTTGTCTTTATAATCTAAAGTTAATGAGGCCTTCTGCTGTCACATGATTCACACGAGCTGCCACTGAGTTGTGCTGAGTTACTGACAGCTCTGAAAAATGCCTCACGCATCATTTTACTCAGATATAAAGCCTCACAAACTGACAGATATTCAAATATATCCTCTTTGAGCTAAGATTTATCCCTCATAAACCAGCTGAGCTCAGAAATACAGCCGCTAACTGTGTCGTTCCTCAGAATAATAATCCACTTTTCCGGTTAAACCTGCTGAATTTACCTGCTCGTTGAATTTGTTCAGATTCTGAAAGTCGGTGCTGACAGAGTCCGGTAAAACATCTTTAGTGAAGTGAAGCTGCATCTTTTTTTTATCATCAGTTTCCCTGAAAAAAACCGTCAGAGCTACTCTGCTGTAGTTGTTGTGGAGCCCAATTCCGGGTTCTTCAATGCGCATGCGTCACAAGTGGCAGCTAAACGGAATTTGAAAGAAATTAAAGGACACGATTTTTAAGTCTTAAAACAACAGTCAGGAGCCCAAATGAACATTGAAACATGTTTTTCTTGCTGTAATTATTCCTCCTGTTCATACTGACCATTAGAACAACAACAAAACCCAACAGGAACACCCCCTCCCCTGCCCCCTGACCACCAAACAAACTTACAATAAAATAAAATAAATAAATAAGTAAAATAATAATACGAATAATAACATAGTTTAAAAACTGAGGGGAAGAGTCAGTACCCAAACAAAAGCATACAAGTCACAATTAAATGGAGTAATGTGCAAGTAATCACTTCAGAGACACTATTATAAATATTTAGTTGTAGCAAACAGTGAAAGTAGCTGCTGGTCCGAAGAGAGTGTACTTTCACTGCACTCAACAGGGAAACACTGTCCGAGCAAACACAAAGAGGGAATCTGATGCTAGAAAGACTGTAAATGTGGCAGATATCCATCCAACCACCCAATGATTAAAGCAGACGTTATTTTATCCTAAAAATGTGGTTTAGGTGGCAAAGTATCAATTAAAACTGTCAGTGTCAGGATATCATTTGTTGACCCAAAGTGTTTCTCAAAATGATTAAAATAAGTGCAGAAGGACACAATCAACAGCATAAAAGTACTTTTTAAAACGTGTAGAAGATGCAGGTATAGATTATAAAATAAAATAAATATTATAATGAGACATGGAAAGTAAAAATATATGTATTATGTAAATAAACACAGTACATTTTGCTCATAATACTTCACTGCACATTTACTTCTTTTAACATTTTGAATGCAGGACTTTTAATGGAGTATTTTTACACTGTAGTATAGCTACTTTTACTCTGAATACTGAATACTTTTTCCACTACTGTTTTAATCTTTAAATAAGCGTCTTAATTCATTTATTTATCACAAGATTTGAATGCAAAATCTTGAAAAGTAACTATAATTGTTGAATAAATGTAGTGGAGGTTAAAAAGATATATATTTCCTTCTGAGATGTAGTGAAATAGAAGTATAAAGGACCTCAAAATTGTACTTAATTGTACTTTAATAAGAATACTTATTAACTTTGGTAGCCAACAGTGGTGGAAGAAGTACTCAGATCCGATACCACAATGAAAAAATATTCCATTACAAGTAAAAGTCCTGCATTTAAAATCCTACTTAAGTAAAAGTATAGACGTATTACCAGCTAAATTTATTTAAAGTTTAACTTTACATATACTACTTGCACTCAATGTGTAATTACTCTTCTTTTGCTGTTTTAATTACCTTTTTTTCCTTATTATTTTTGTTTATTGTATTGTCGAGGAGCCGAAACCTCCTGAAAAAGAAAAAGAATCCAGTGTACTGGAATCCAAGTACTAAAGTAAAAGGCTGTGCAATAAATAAATTTAACAAAGTACAATATTAATACTGAGTGAATGCATAAGCAGCAGCATTGTATTGTTGTAGCAGCTCGAGATGGAGCCAGTTTGAACTGTTTGTAGGGGTCACAAGATAAATCTGAGGGGTCGTCACATGACAGAGCAGTCAGGAAAGAACAAAGAAAGTTCTGCAACATAGATTCAGATTCATTTTTCACAACTTTTCTTTAATCTTTGCATTTTTTTGTGAAATATTTGAAAGTTTAACTTCTTTTGTCCTTAAACAGTTATTACTTTGACACCTTGTGAGGGGAAACGTCTCTTTGGTGGAACTGCAGAAAACTCACAGACATCTGAAACATGACAAGAAAACACAGACACACACAACCAAAAGTCAGAAAGGTTTGGGAACCACTGGTTTCATTTTTAACAATGCAGTGTAATTTATAATCTTATCATTATGTTATCATTATTATGTTATAATACCCACTGCACCTACAAATTATATATATTTATTTTAGTCTAAAACAAAAAAAAGTGCAGTACATTTCACTCACTACTGTCTATCTGAACAGGCTGTACATAACCACTTACTATACAGTATTTATATAAAGTAACATCTTTTTTAACCATTTAATATTTATCTCTTGCACTTCTTTGCACTGTTTGTATCCAGTTTACAGTCCACAGAAACAGTCTCACCTGTATACAGTCATTCCTCGTGTATATTCCTGAAGATTGTTGTGTTGTTTCTGTGTAAGTACACTAAGAGCCACTAAACCAGTGTCAAACCCCTTATATGTGTAAATATACTGATATATACTAATATACTAATATACTGATTCTGATTTTATGTGAAATCTTCATCTGAAAAGTAACTAAAGCTGTCAAATAAATGTAGTGGAGTAGAAAGTACAATATTTCCTCAAAATTGTACTTAGGTAGAGCACTTAGTTACATTCCAACACTGTTTTTGTCCTCATTAGATTGTATAAGATATTATAAAAAGGGAAGTATAGACAAACTGCTTTAACAGGTCGGTTACATGTAGTTTCTGTTCAGTAACTGTGGGAGTAAAGAGAGAGAGAGAGAGAGAGAGAGAGAGAGAGAGAGAGAGAGAGAGAGAGAGAGAGAGAGATGAGCGTTGGTGGTGTGAGGTGGAAAAAAAGAGTTTCTGCTCATTATTTTACGTTTTTAATCTCAGGTGACAGAGAATGGGAGTTGACATTCTCACCTGGAAAAGCGTCGATCGCTCTAAGCGACCAATCTGCTCTCACCTCTGCCCACAGCTCGACTATTCATGAGCCGACCCACCGTGAAGTGTATCCAGTGTACTGCGAGACACACACAGGGAGAGCACACACACACACACACACACACACACAGAGAGAGAGAGAGAGAGAGAGAGAGAGAGAGAGAGATCTGCAGCAGCATGCTTCCACAGACTGGCTCCTGACGGACATTGAGCTCAACTTCAAGGCTGATTTCTTTGAACACTTTTAGGCACATTTTCCATCTGACTCCACAGAAAACAACACCTCTTCTATCCATCATCTTTTTCCTGCCGTGGAGGAGTGCGTGGAAGAAGCGTGGATGGTTATGTAAGTTTTCTTCTCCCGGGAGGGCGGTTGTGCAGGATTTATTGCACACGTTCACCACCCGAGTCTACAATTAAGTCCCTTTGATAAAGTTTTTTTTTTCTTTATCACACTTGGTACAGTTTGGACGCAGTTTGCTAAGCCGGGCTCGTTGTTTGTGGTGTGTTTTTCCTTTATTTCATCGTGCACTTGTGCACATTTGCAGGTCGGTAGTCTTTTTGTCCGTGTGTAACCGAGCTGCATACAGATGTTGTTGAACTTGGTGATGAGGGAGCATTAATCCACATCTTCACCAGACTTGTCATGTAAAGTGTTTTTATGGAGTTTAGTGGCTATAAAGGATTGAATATCTAAATAATACTCTAATATTCTGATACTAGCCTAATCATGGATGAATTTAACGCGTCTGTGGCGCAGAATCGTGACTTTATAGTGAACTTTTCCACTTATCGCCTGCAGTATTTCAATAACATTATATAGTTTTAACAACTTTACTGTGACATTATCTTACTTGTTTATAGTATTTGTATCTCCGGTTATCATGTAATTAGTATTTCTGCAAGGACTAAAACTTCAAATGCGAGTTTAAAGTGGTTCATCGTGCGTAATCGCACCTTTTATCATCTTAAATGTTCGTAAAGTGCTGTTTTAACGACTTGAAATTGTGTTTGTGGTGCCGGAAAGTGAATTAACAGTGATTTTACAAAGTGTCTGCGGTGTTTCTTTTGGGTAAACTGGTTTGATGTCAGATCTGGTTAAACTGCATGAGTTGTGGGGATTGCTCGACAGGATTTCTGTACGTTTTGTTGGTTTCCTGGTTTTGAACGCGCCCAGGTGTTTGAACATGAACCAGATGAACTTCCTTCTGGGATCATTGCTCTCGGGTAATTTGGTAATTTATTAGTTGAGCTGTAGAAGCTGCTGTCAGTCAGTTAAGAGCAAATATACCTGCAGTATATAAAAGTCTTCTCATTCATGTCTAAGCGCAGAGAGAAGGCATGCGGTGTGTTAGGGGAGGAGTCACTGAGCAGGAATATCATTCAGGTAGTAGAATAATTTTACCCGCCAGCAGGGGCAGATAGGAGAGCATGAGCCAGAAACACCTCAACAGGTTAACATAAAGTAAGTATATTTAAAAATACATTTCAAAATGACAGTAATAGATTTGTGCAGCTGACACATTAGAAATACTATTTGAATATATTGTAGTTTCGACTTACAGGTTGAACCAACTCATTTGTGTTTAACGTCTTTTTATTGTAACTTTATTGCATTTTTATGGCAAAAATTGATGTAATTTCAGTGGAACTTTGGTGAAAACCAACCAGTGACGGTTTATACTTCAGAAAACATCATTTGTAACGTGTCGTGTGAGCTCAGATGGAGGCTTTAAGACTTTTTTAAAATCGGTCTTACTCTGGAATATTCTAGAAAGAAGAATTATCTGGACTAAGGCTGCAACTCATTGTCCATTTTCTATTGATTAGTTTTTCAATTGATCGTATTAATTGTTTAGTGAGTGAAATAAACTCAGTACAATTTATCACCATCCAAAATTACGTCTTCAAACTCTCCAAAACTTAAATATATTCAGTTTACAATGAAATAAAGAAGAATAGCAGCAAATATTCACTTTTTAAAACCTGCAGCCAAAATAATAAACAACCTCTAATCTGGACAGATTACAGCAGATTGCCTCACTGAGTGACAGTTGCTTTGATTTGTACTGGAAACAGTCTTTTCATTGCTTTTATTTTTTAGACATTTGAAGGAAATACGATATTAACTGCAGTTAATGTGTTGTCAGTTGAAATGAACATCACGCCTGAATACATTATCTGGACATTTTGTGTTACCTTTGAAATCTTATCTGCATATAACACACGAAAGAACTTGCGTCACTCACTTTTTTGACTCCGTAATGTTAACTTGGCTGTTTGTTCAGACTAATCCTGCAGGGATCAAATCTGTCACATCCAGATAGAGTGTCAGAATGTAACTGGAATAAATGAGTCACACTATAGTTTAAATAAGGTATTGATCAAGTGCCAGCTATGCCTGTAACTCTGGGATCAAACCTCGCCATGCCTTTATGTAAACTGTGTACTTGAACTGGTACTGATGCAGATGGAATTACAGCAACTCTGCTTGTGTCCCATGAAGCAGGTTACATGTGTAGATAGATAAATATTTTATTAATCTACAAATACTTTATTGATCTCAAAGGGAAATTGCAGTGTTACAGCCAAGTAACATAAATCACCAAAACAAACGAGGCGGGCAATAAACCGGTACAATTAAAAAGCCAAATTATATCCTAAATAAAACAGAATCAGAATAAAAAAATCTCCATCCTTCCTCGCACAACAAACTGCATTTACTGCAAAATTCACGAGCCGATTCATGAAGACAAAACATTAATTTTAGTTAACACGTGTCTGATCTGTGCAACATTTTGTCAGCAATCTGTCATGAGACTGACTCATTAATGCTGCTGCGAGTTCTGCACAGCAGCTCAAACAGACTAAACTTATAAATTCTGTGTATCACTTGTATTATAATATTGTAATAAGAGACGTCCGATTCCCTAACAAAAAGGCTTTATCTTGAAAATGTTGCATGCATTTTCATTCACACGAATACAAGAAAAACAACATCTATAATAACAATCTGTAGATAGATTTATTTATGTTATAATAGTAGCAAAAGGAGCCATTGGCTCAGTCCCAAAATAGACATGTTTTAGCTGTTTTTATCATGAAGTGAGCCTGCAGGAAAACGAGCTGCATGATTTATACTTCACAGTATGTGAAACTGTGGAATTTGTGTGTCCAAATCTGGTGCATGTTACGTCTTAGGATGCATTAGATCGGTGACAGATCCTGTCGTTTGGAATAAGTAAGTGTCCACCCCCGCTGTATTCAATGATTTATTTAGCATGAATGAGGGTTAAGATGTGACTAATGTCCCAAATTCGTAATTTATTGACTTAGTTGGGTGGTTCAAAGTTTAAAATACTGTGTTATATAGAGCTGAAGTGTGTCATGTTTGGAGCAAATAGAAGGTGTAACGTCTATAATCAGTTTAATGTAAAAGGTCTGCCCAGAGGCTATGGAGAGATTTTACACTTAAATCCTGTAAATACTCATTGTCAAAATTCTGTTGGAAGCCAAGTTGCTTTCAAAAGAGCTTTAGAGGAGGTTTATCTTCGTCTATTCATCTGAATCATCTTGGTCCACCTGAGCTGCCAATACATTTTCTCTCCACATGGCCTCAACAAAGCCAACAGCAGCACCGGCCACACACGTTTCACGTCTGCAAATTGTTTGGATTTATTGACAAGCATCAGGAGAAAATGAGACTTTGACATTTACAGTTTGAATTTAAGTATGAAATAAAACTCATCTCTGCAGCTGTTGCTCAGAGTAAGAATATTTTACAAATTATTTTGCAAAAAGAGATATACAGCTTTACACCGAATGCAGCTCCTGCAAGAACGACTCACTGCCACTGAATGACATTTAAGAAAGAATAGGCTGCAGTAGCTTTAAAAGTAGTATAAATTGAGGGCTGATGCAGCAGAGTTTATAGCAGGGGTGGGCGATTTAATGTCCTCCTACTTCTGTTTCTAAACTTCACATGATTGACTAACGGATCCGCGCTACGAGAAACAAACCATTAGAGTGATGTAGCCAATTAGATGGCTATGCTGATTGGACAAATGACTTCACGTGAATCTTCCTTGGGTGACATAAAACAATGCAACGTGAGTTATAGCTAGCGGTGTGACGGATTAGCCAAAAAAGAGCTCAACGCCAGTAGTTAGTTAGTTAGTATCTTTAATGCAATATTGTGTTTTTAATGGTGAAAATGGAGAAATTCATATGCTATTTCAAGTCTGGCTATAGTCTACAGGGCATTTCAACATTGAAAATTTCAAAAAAGAAAACAGATAATATTCACATGTAAGAACCAGAGAATGTTAGCATTTTTTCCTAAAAAATGACTCAAAATGAATAACTGATTATCAAAACGTTTGCAAGACATGATCATGTCTTTGTAGTATAAATAGCCCTTTTTCTTCATTATTCTCTGGTTATATCTCACCAGTGTTACAGTACGTGTCACTTGAGTTTAGCTGCAAAACTAATGAAGCACTTTCTGACGTTTGAAGCTTAGGACGTCATCATCCTCCGACACAGTGAGCTTCACAGGAGTGAAACGAGTCTCAGTGCCTCAGTATCGTCTGCATAGTTCTGTTTGTTCTGGTTTACAGTACATTAGAATACTGTTATTTGTCTGTACTTCACTGGAAGAGTCAGATCTGTTAATTTAAACAAAAATCTGGTTTCTGGCATTTTCTGTCCATTAATTAATCGACTAATAACTTGGTATCATGTCAAAATGTTCGTTCTCACTTATGATCGTGTCTTTCTAGTATGCATTGCCTTATTTCTTAATTATTCTCTCTTTATATGTCACCAGTGTTTCAGTGTCACATGACCGTATAGTTTAGCTGCAAAACTTTCAAAATGTCAAACAAATGAACTTTCTGACGTTTGAAGCTTAAGACATCATCATTCTTTGACATGAACATAATAAAATAGTTTTGGTTCCTGGTTTACAGCATGTTATAATACTGATTTAATGTAGTTAAACAGGTTTCTGGCAGTATTATTTAATAGCTGATAGTCTGTCTAATCTAGTTTTGTTTGTAGTTTTGGTGTTGTAATTCAAAATGTGAGTTACTGACTGTTATTCGTCCAGGCTGTTGAGTGGATGATATACTGTATGTAGCCTTTACAGTTCAGTCTGTACAATGGGCAGCAAAGTAGACATTGAGTAGACAATGTATTAAACTGTAGGACCCGATTAATGCTGGCAAGGGGCCATAAAGTAATGACAGACAAGGAATGCAGCCCCAGTGGAGCTGACCCCCCCTTAACACACACACACACACACACACACACACACACACACACAGGACTTTAGCGCACGAACAATCCCTTCTTGCAATGCGGTTCCTAATCTCTCATGACCAGACACAACTTTGCTGTCCCCACTTGTTCCCTTTTCCTGGGCCCCTCACTCTCTGCCCTCTATCCTTCCTCAGTTTTATTCATTCATCCTTGCCGCCCCCTCACCGCTCTTTGTTTCTAAAAGCTGAAACATGTTTCTGCAAAGATATAGCTAGAAATGGAAGGGCTTTTTCGGTAAGTTGTTGGTAATGTCAGCACTTTTTCACGAAAGCTGGTGGTTTTAGTTGCTGACTGTGTGATGCAATTTGCAGTGATATGATTTTGCCCAGTTCCCTTCACAAAAAACACAAATTCTTCTCTTGCATTTCTCTTTTTGTAGCGACTGTGATTGATATTTATACTACCTGCTCAGCACCAAACAGCAAACAGACACAGTTAGCTGTAGACTAGCTGGTGAACATAGTGGAGCATTTAGCAGCTAAAGAGCCAGATATTTCCCTCAGGAGTGGGTAGAGAGCAGAAACAGCTAAAAGAGAGTGAATATTGGACTTACATTCACCAGGTGGACAGAAACACGACTCCTAATGAATGATAATGTTGCTCCGTAACTGCTGGATGTGGAAATAAGCAACTGTTTGCTAACAAGTTCAACATATCAACTTAAAAACTGATGATATGTCAGTGTTGAGCTTGTTTCAGCTGCCGCCAAAAAATCAGTTATTGCAGGTTTGTTTTAATATTATTCTGAACATAAATGCTGTTGGAGGCAAAGCCCAAAATGCTATTGATTGGTAAGATCATTGATTGTCCATTTTTTACCTGACTTAGAGCCCCTAAATGACTCAGCAAGATTTAATATAAGTAAATGAGTAGATGCTTCTTTTTTTTTTTTGGTTTTGCTAAATGCTCAGCCGGTAGCTTGTTAGTGTGATCACGTGACCTTGTACAGTAAGTGATTGAGCCATTGGATGCTTAATTACACGTCACTCAGAGAAACTAATCCAGGCCTGAATGTCGGCCGAAGCAAAGCTTTTAGCAAAAGTAAACAGCTAGCAGGTTCCTCTTTGGTCTGTAGGTGAAAGGTCAAAGGCGCGGAGAGTAGGAGGTGCCCTTTACATCCTGTAGCCTGGAGAAGGGACAGTCCCTTGCTGATTGATATGTATTGATGTCAGGCATGGTTTGTGTCAGACAAAGGTCACCAATCTCTGCACACTGTGACTCATGCACACCAAAGCTGCGGGCATGTAAATCTATTTATACATTCACATTACAGGGAGTCCCCTTCCTTATCATTTTAATACAATATTCACGTGCTGCCTAATCTGAATGAGACTGAAGAGAAGAGAGAAGTTGAGAAAAATGTTGATATGTCAAATGTTACCATGCATTCACAGTAATTACACTTTACAAGAGGCAGCAAGAGATGTGTGGGCTTTCAGGATACTGCCTTCTGATTGGTGGAGGTTATACCTGCAGCCTGAGAGGAACGACCTGCTTCTTGGTAAAATATGAACATGAACAGAGATAAGTCGGTAAAGGACAGTGCTCTTTGTTGTAAACGAGCAGATACAATATTTATCTATCATAAAGAATCAGGTCTCTACTAATTAAAACCTTTAACGGGCGTTAGTGTATTAATTTGTTTCTTTTTGGATGGTTAAACAAAGCAGCAGAAACACAACAACAAAAGAGAGAAAGCAAATTGTGCAGGTGAGATTTAGAAAAACCCCTCGAGGCTTATAGAAGAAATCTCACCTCAATACGCATTATAAGCAAATACAAAAGTCATGTAATCCACAAAAATAAGCAAACAAGCAGCCATAGGATCAAAAAGCAAAGATAAGGTAGGCTGCATAAATCAAGCAAAGACCTAAAATAAATAAAATAATGTAATGAGGGTATGTGTGTGAGCGTGCATGCGAGTGTGTGCGCATAATAATACCACAATTGACTTAAAAGACTGTGAATTTGGAAAGCCTGATAAACAATTACGGTACATTATGATGTTTTATTTGATAGATTGGTAAGGGTTGGAGTCTGGCATGTAGTGACTGTGGTTAGGTAAGTAATGGAAAAACGTTTGTGTGTGTGTGTGTGTGTGTGTGTGTGTGCATGTCCTCTGTGTGCAGGATGCACCTGGTGGCCTCATTTATGTGGGTCTTTTGTGTAGGGTCCATGTGTGATGAAAGCTTGTTGGTGTACATGCCTCCAAATATACATACACATACACATAAATAGTATGACTATACATTTATTAACTGTATGTACTTTATACACAGTTTTGACCCGAGCGTGCTGGTTATCATCAGCTGTCTTCTGACTCTGATGAAATGTTAAAATCCCCCGAAATCCCCCCGAAAAAAACAAAGTCGTTCAATTAGAGTCAGAAAAGGGCCTTATCTCACGTCACCTTATCATGGCATTGGAAGCTTTCTTTATTTACTTATTACTTCATGCTTTTTACAGGGGGGGGGTTCTACTCTGGAAACTGCTTTAGCAGGTAATCAAGCATCATTTAGAGCCTCCATGTCAAGATAGCGTTTGGATTGTGTAATGCTGAGGGCAATAAGTTTATGTTAAATACAGTGACCAGAAAAATGGAAGCACATGTACACTGTAATGCAAACCAATACTGTAAAACTAATGACAGCCCCATCACCCGCAGCTGCACTTTGTGTTTAGTCCTAATTAGCAAATGTTTGCATGTTAGCGTATTACAATGGAAATGGAAGCACAAATTTCTCTACAAAGTGTCTTTAACAAGCTACCGCAACTTTAGAAATGAAGAACGAAACATGCAAACAATTCGCCATCGCTGTTGGGTTGTTCTGTCCAGTCAGAGCAGAGTAGGTAAACTACGTGCTAAACGCAACAGAACTACAGTTTCATGAGAGGCTAGAGACCGCCTACTGCTTTGTATCCGTACGTGTGAAAACACCAGCTTTAGTTTGTGTTGCAGTTGTGTTGAATTGCATTATATTGAAAGAATTAGTCCTTTTGATTTACATGGAGGAGCAAAAGTATTGAAGGGGACATATCCTGCTTTTTGTGGTTTTCTGTCATATTTATACTGTTATAATGTCAAACATGATCAAAGCTCCAAAACTTTAAGTGTTCCTCTGAACGCTCTGTTAGTAAAGTTATCTCTACTTCTGATGATATCAGATTGTTTGCACATGCCCACAAATGGCCGTCTGTTACATAGAATTTGTTGCTGAGGTTGTTCTCGGGCTGTTTGCGTTCTCCACTCGCATATTTCTGATTTCTGATTTCAGCTCAAACATGTACAGATGTAGTTTAGAAGTTCGTTTATGTAGCCTCCACAGCCAGCTGACTAATCAGAACAGTATAAGATAAATAAGGAATAAATTGAGCAAAGATATTCCTGTAGAGCCCCAGAATATGAATATAGAGCTGGAAATGTACAAGATATGTCCCCTTTAGGAATATCTACAATATATCAAAAGTTGACCACAGAAATGTATCAAGACCTCACTGACACTGTTCATGAGTATTTATTACAGTAGTGTACAGTTGTTTTTTCTATTCAATACATACGACTCTGCACAAGTAAGCTCTTTATCTCCTTTGTTCTTTTTAACAATTGTGTTTCTCAGAGTTATTATTTGATGTGTTTCTTTGCAGATTAACGTGAGTAAAACTAAAACTGACGGTGGGCCGCCTGAGGTCTGCAGGTCTCTCTGCACAGGCTTCTCTGACAAAGCTACTGACCTAAACATGCACACACACACACACACACACACACACACACACACACACACACACACACACACACACACACACACACACACTTACACCTATGTTAAAATATGCGTTCATGGAGACTCAAAAGAATTTCTAGTCTCACAATGCAAAAAGAATGCAGGAATACCACATACGTAGTGCATGTACAAACACATACACTCTTTTCGCTCACTCCTACACACTCCTGGTCTTGAACACATGCACACACGCACACACACACCCTGATAGGCCTGTGTATCTGTTTACCTGAGGTTTGTATGGGCATGTCAGATCTGCTCTTACCCACTCCTGCAGAACTGGAGAAGTCAGTGTTGTGCTCTGTCTTTTCCTCTTTCAACTTTACTGCACTACTTATTCTTTCTTTTTTCTCCTCTCTATCTCTCTGTTTCCATCCAGCAGTCACAAGAAGAATTGTGTTTATTTCCATCAGAAAGAAATATCATACAAACATTAGTTTGATTAGTCGTTTGTTGCTTTTTAGTTTCTGTTAAAGTTGGTCTCATGTCATCTTTTCATCTGAAGAAAAATACAAAATGTTATCGGGCAATTGTAACATGAGTTGTGATATTTTACACACATTTCAGAAAGTTCAAAGCCAACTTTGGATTGTTGTGAGTCAAAAACTAAAAATTCAGTGGAGGGAAATATCATTTTGGATACAAAAGCAGTGTGAAGTGTGTTCAACCTTACAGTATGTGGAGTTTCACTGAGAAAATGTAAGAAATATAGCTGTTGTAATACTTTAATAATTATGTGTTTCAGAAAGATTCTGTTAAGGCTTTTGTAATTGTTAATTTCAATTACTTCCGTGCTCTCTTTGTCTTTTATATCCCTAGAAATTATGGTCAGGTTGGACAATTCAGCACCTTCAGCTCGATTTACATCCAAAACCAATATTCAGTCTTAATGCAGGAGGTAGTGCATCCATTTTGTAGGGAGATGGATTGGGAGGGTGTGGAGGTCGGCAATTTGAGTTGAAATGTGGGCATCCTTGGATGGGATGTTGCCCAAATGGGGTTACAGAGAGAGCAAAGACTCAACATTGTTTCTTGACTTTAATATGAAGTTTTATTTTAAACTTAGTTGTAGATAAATTACCAATTGCTGATCATTAGATTATCATTGTTTGAATCTTTTTAGGACATTTTTGCCTCCAAACTGCTCCTCAGATTCAGATGTGGGATAAAAAGAGGAAGACGTGGAGGATGAACATGCAGCTATAGGTGTAAGAACAAATGCAAATTATTATTTCGAGGGTACTCACAGAACAGCATGTACAGCATCTGTACGCCATTCAGAGAAAAGTTGATGCAAAATGTGCTTCACTGGACAGACTAGCATCATGTTGGATGGGCATGTAGTGTTGGACTTTCATACAGGGAACCTGTGTGTAATATTAACTGTACTCTAGTCGACAGATATTGTTGAAAGAAAGAATTTTGAAAATGTTCTGTTTGCATCATTAAAGGCTGCAAATCAGTCAGTGTGCTCCAGTTTTTCACTTCCACAGTTTGCTGTGCCTGACCTGAGTAGCACCTGATTCAGCTGCATATCTCTGGAAGATGCACTGAGAACCCCTTTCTGCTTAGATATCTACTACTGTACTTGCTAATAGCGGTGGGCGTTATCGATAAATTGTTCGTCGCATCTCTTCAAATGGATGAAATGCGACGATCTCGTCTCGTTTTTTCTGCCTGTTGAGGAACCGTTTGCAGGCTCCAAGCCGACAAGCTCTGTAAAGACGGTCTCCAATTTTGACCACAAAATACAGACGTCAACTTCTTTCAACTTCTGAAAAGAGAAGCTGAGAGACGTGAAAAACATTGAAGAGGGTGCAGTGATGCTTATTGTGTTGACCGGCTGAGTTTTGTTTTTTGATCTGATTGTTTCCCGCTTTGGTCTCGTCCAGGTTTGAAAAGGAGTCAGGACAACCCTTGAACCAGTCGACTGTGACAGTGATGCCTTCCAACAAATATTCTGCTGCTATCATGGAGGAGAGCAACAACATGACCGCCACTGTGAGTTACACACACGCTTCACAACAGCCAGGAGAGGCCACAGTGTACCCTTTCCTTTGTGCAAATGGAAATAAGTTTGTTAAGGCCAAATAATTAACAAAAACCACAACCCTCTCATTAAAACCCACAGACACACACACACGTGCACACACACACACACACACACGCACACACACACACACAACCACTCCCCAAACCTCTCTCTGAGCCTGCTGTAGTTTAAAAGAGTGTGTGTATCAATGCCAAGGCAGATGCCCCGACAAGAGTGCCAGCATGTTATATGAATCTAATTGAGAATGCATGTTGGCTGTGAGGGTGCATCCATTTGCAACACACACACACACACACACACACTCACACTCAAACAACACCACAGCTGCATCTACACAATGTGGGAAATGTGACGGAGGCAACAGAGAGAGAGAGAAGGAGTATTTGGAGAAGGAAATAGCCAAACATTTTCCATTTCATACAGACACTTTCACAGTGTTACTCACGGTTTCACATGCCCACATACACACTTTTTCACACGCACTCGTAGATATTGCAGATATTCACAAGCACACACACGCGCACACACACACACACTTAAAGGGGCTCCTGTCGTCCGTTACAACTTCTTCCTCTTTTTCAGCCTCATACCTGTGTCTGAGAGGGATACTTCCTTCATGTCACCTTCTGCTTTTCTTTCATTCTCTCCTATCTCACTTGCTCTTTCAACATCCCATCGCTCTTCTTTTTCTTCTCATCACATCAGCTTTAATCTGTCTACTCTGTTTATTGTTTGCTTGTCTTCAAGATGACCGGTTTATCTGCAATCTCGTCATATGTGATATGCTGATTGGGTTCAGGAAGTATTCACCTTCAAGTTTAGACAGCCTGACAGCAGGCGGGTAAATATTTTTCAGATCGTACACGTACGTTTTCACTTTAAGTGACACGATCCGGAGGGCACTTACATTCAGAACACCTCCAGTGTGTCTGTGCTGTTGCTCCACCCATTAATGGTTTACAGTAACATCATATTCATCACATTTTTCAGCCTGGTTCACAGGCCTCTTCTCAAAATGTCACAGTAGTTTGTAAGTGTAGCAACCAGGAAGAGTGGAGCGAAGCCTACAGTATATTATATTTTTATTTAAAATATAAAACACATATTTAGGAAATTAGCAGTTGACTTATACTAAATAGGAATAATTTACTTGCAGTTATTTCAAACATTTTTTACCATATATTTAGAGTTACCTTTTAGTTAATGTCATGATTTGACTTGTAAAACGTACACGTAAGACTTGACAAAGCTCCTCCAGAGTCACAGAAGACATTTTTACAGACACGGTGGTGTTTTAATGACCAGTAAACTGATGAGTTTCATGTGTAAAATCAGCAGATTGTGGAGTTTGTCACTCTGGCTTTACTGTAAACTTTTATTTATGTTGAGCTTTCAACAATGTTAAGTAACTTATGTTATAAATAATTCAGTATTTTAGAGCTAAAATGAGAAGATTGTCATTTAAAAATCTAAAACTCAGCTTTCACAGATAGATTACATCACTGCTAATAAGAAAAGAGATTTTTACCAAATCAGATATTTTACCAGCTGTCAAAGACTGATCTTTGTTACTATAAAAATTACATAGCGCCTCCAAATCCCTCCCAAATTATACATTTAATTACACAGTAGATTATTTCTCTGTGACCTGAAACACTGGTGTTGAGTCTCTCATTCACTCACACACTTTTTTTTTGGAAAATTGTTGGGCTTAACTTAAGTTTGGACTCGCAGAAAGGTGTTTAGCCTCTGCGTGGTTTGTGGTCAGACATAAATTTAGGCCAGTGTTGGATGAACAGCTGAGTCACAGAGGACACATTCTTTGTTTCAGTAGCCTGAAACAGTCTGAATGTTGAGCAAAGTGCTCGAGAAAGATGGTGTCAGGAGAGACTGTCTATGAGTAAATAAAACTAAAATAAATGTTTGGTTTGTGAATAAATTAATCCTGATGTCCGGCTACAGTTTAACTGGAGTTTTACAGTCCAAATGTCTTCCTCAAAGGACAGTAGTCCAATTCTTCCTTGTTTTTTGGCTTGTATTTCGATTGAACAGATGTTTGGACACTGAAGAAATACTGACAACCCCATCACCCCAACTATGTATCCCTCAGAGTCAAATTGTGCTTTTAAAAATCATTTTTGAGAGTAACTGCTCATGCCGGCCTAATCCTGCTTTTACACCACATGCCAAAGTGCAATATTATGCTGAGCAGCAGCATCAGTCATAGTGGTGCACGCTGCCCTGAGTCTCTGCCAAAATGTACCGCCAAACTGAACTAAACTGAACTTTGACCTCCACTTCAGACATCCAGTGGCCTTAATGGTAGGCAGTAAAACTCCGATTGATCATATAAACATTTCAATCTAATCAGTTTCTGAATCAGAGCCTTTAGTATTTGGAGTAAGTAGCTCCAGAAGCTACAGGTGTTAACTGAATATGTCAAGATACATTTAATTAACATTTAATATATTATGCTGCTCATCTCATTTCCAGGTTGTGAACATTAATTAGGCTGCCACTGAAAACTGTCGTGTTTCTGCCTTCTCAGCCAAAAAAAAGGTGATTAGACAACTTTGAATTGTACTTATTTTAACCTTTAGTTACTTGCAAATGTGGAAAGGTAAACCTAACAAGTTTCAATAAGATATTCTAAAGGATTTGCGACTTGGGTAAAATATCTTTATACGTAGGAAATGACATAATCAAAACAGCAAAAAACAAACACAATCTGAGACTTGCAGCCTCCACGGCAAACTGATAAAATGGCTGTCAGTTGATAAAGCCTTAACTCCCCGCAGGTGACTATTTCCCGCACCTCAAATGTTAGCCACAGACGTGTATCTAATCATTTGGGCCTTTAGATGTTTTGACAGCGCCGTCAGAGCGTCTCGGGGCAGACTGTTGTTGACTGTTGAGTCATGTAGAGTGTAAGGTGCATGAGATAGATGGGTGTGTAAATGTTTATTGCCTAATCCTTTAAGAAACTCTCTAACATGCTTTAGTAGTAATGTTGTTGTATTTCTACCACAAAAGAAATAGAAAGGGAGATAGCTAGAGGGAGATCATTTGTGCTGCTTTAATGCTTCATTGTTCTTCATGTCTGACAGCAGCAAAGAGAAGTGATGGATATCCAAGAAGGCAGGTTAATAGAGGATAATGATGATGTATGATGATAGTCTAACCAGCTACATGGCTGCCATCAAATCCTATTCTCCGTTCCCGTTTGAAACAAGAGGAGCTGGAAAGAGCATTTCACATCTGAGGAATTTACCTGGCATCACCTGAGCAAGGAGGTGAGGGGTAAATGCTCCCGGGGATGTGGAGGACGTTTGCGACCAAAAGATTTCATGGAACACACTTCATGATGAGCACGTTTTAGTGGGTTTTCTCATTTCTCTCGCTGCACTGCTCCAGATATGTGTGTATTCATGGTTTTCCTCTCCTGTATTTCAGCAGGTTTTTGTTGTGTTTCCAGCGTTTACTCCCCAAGAATTTGTAGCCACAAAGCCTCTGCTCCTTTACTCTGTGTGCTTACAGAGGCTTTTTCACCCCCATCATCTTTCACAAAAGCTGGTCTGGTTTTTTGTTCGGACAGAGTGAACAAGCGAAAGAGAGAGTGGAAAAGAGAAAATAAGGAGGGGGGGGGGGGGGGGTGGCGGGGGGTGAAGAATAAAATCCATTATGTTTACATCAGTTGCATTGTAGCGAACTTCATGTAAGAAATATTTGCAACAAGTTATTTGCTTAATGACTAGTAGAAGAGCCAGTAACAGACCCGGAAGAAACAAACCCTCATCATCTATCAAAAATATGTTCCTTTTGCCCAGTTACTGAGTAAAACCACTTCAAAAATGCACTTATGTTGATAAGTTCACTATTTCCTCCCTCGTTTTCTTGTGCAATAATTTGTAATTTAAGAAAAAGCAGACTGAGAGAGTCAAATGGTGCTAAAAGGAGGAGTGAAACTTGAGATTTCTTGAAAGAAGAGGGGGATTATTGGATGTAGAGAAAGATGGAAATGCCCCGAGGTGTCTGTCTGTTTGTTTGTTTGCTCAGAAGAGGATGAGTTATGCGGAGAGTAAAATCCTGAAGATGAAAGAAAGTCAGCCAGAAAGTCAATGAACAGAAGAAATGTACATTCTTTACACACACACACACACACACACACAGCCAGATGATCAGCCCCCAGGTGTTAATGTGTATCCCACGTCTGTCACCGCTCCCTGCAGGCTGCTGCTGTAAATATAACAATGTTTCCTGTCTGGTTTAATTATGGTTAAAAACAGATCATATGTGTTGACCAGAAGCAATCTGCTTTCATGGTGTGAACACAGCACACGTGGTTAACGCTGGCAGAAAAATGTAGCTCTGGCCTACATTACCAGAGAAAAGAATGATGTGCATGATTATCTGGCGTAACAGAAAAATCCTTTTTAAAGTCTTGAAATGAAATTAATTCAGTTTTTTCTTTTGATATATCAGTAAAGCTGTGTCTCTCTAAATCATCTGTATAAAAGAATCTAAGTAGCTTGGAAGGATGTCAGATTACTTGGCAAACGCGTCAGTGTAATGGTGCAGATGGCACTTTGGATAATCTTAACTACAGCTCATATTACAGATAAATCTACAAGTACGTCAATGTCATCTTAGATAATGCACCATGTGGCTCCATGTGGTTTCTTCACCTGATGTGGTTACTATGTTTTTTATGATAAAAAATAGAGACTAGTACAGCACTCCAATTTGACTTTTTAATATTGCCACAGGGACATTTCGGGCAAGACGCCCTTCTTCAGCATGTATTCTGGCAATTTCACAATCAATAGACACAGGTGGGGTTAATTACATGTGACCACAACCGGCACAACAAGTACGTCCCAGCAGGGGGAGCCACAACCATTTCAGGCACAGAGTCTCATGATGTAGGTTATTAAAACATAAAAAAAAAAAACACAACATAAATTATATTCACTTCATAAGAAACAAGCAAATGAAACTTCTTCATTCATCCCATTGGGAATGACGGTACCAAGGAAGTGCATCCAATGCACCTCCCTTTGGAGGAGGGGGGTGTCCCTGTTACCATCTCTTCATCTTCACTGTCTCATGTAATGTAGTTCACTCAAGCTGCAGTTATGACTAATTAAGTGCCTAGCCACAAACGATTTATCATCATGATCACGAATAGAACATTTATGTCCACATATCCTGGTTTTTAACTCTTGTTTTGTTTTCCCAACACAATACAAATTACATGGGCATTTTAACAGGTAAACCACATATTTTGACGTCAACACCAGACTTTGGATGGGTGAATTGATTACCCTTAATCATAGAATAACAGTGTATACAATTATAAAAGAGGAATATTCCCACTGGGGATCAGAGACAGAAAGTGAGTGGGCCTCTGAGTCTGAATCTGACTTCACTAGGTAATCACGTCGGATGACCGGAGTTTGACATGAACTTGCAGTTTGAGGGTCACTTTCCAGTATGTGCCAGTGTATAGGACTATAGGTGGATACCAATGCAAGACCCTGAGAAACGGTATGTCTAGAACTAGGTTTGAGTAAATCAGACCGCTGAACTTTAAAACTATCGCAAAGATCTCTAGTTTGTGACTCAAAAGATTCATCAGAATTACAAATGCGTCTAATCCTCAGAGAATTGGCATTATTTGCGATCTGCGTGTAAGCAGCGCTCGCAAACCGCTTCTGTTAAACGGTCCCCAGATTTCGCTGGACTTTATCGGTTCCTCATTGTCCTGAAAAGCCTAGCCTATTGTTTGAAATGTTTGCATCTGTTCGCCGCTGTGCAGACACCACCAGGAAAATTCCCAGTAACACCTGTGGATAAGAACTGTGTGGCTTTACAGAGCAGCTGCCAGGTGTGAATGTGTGTAACTACATGAATGTGAAACAGGAAGTTGCAGTTGAAATGAGCCTCAAGGTCATTTTATCTCCCTTCATGTGATATCATGTGTGTTAGAGTTGGAAGATTGTGCTGTGGCAGCCGAGGCCACAGAAGTTACAGCTGTGCTGCAGGGATTCAGATTTCTTCCAGCTGTGATCCTTCATCCAGGACTATTAGGTATCAGACATGAGGGTCATGTCCTGTGAGATTTACTTTAAGTCCATTTTCATTTTCCACAGCTTAGTGAAGAGGAGAATCAGTGGTCTTTGCACTTTTAAAACCTGCATTAACTGATTTCTTGGCCACTTGAAGCAGGGCCGCTGCTGGCCGTTTGGGTGCCTCACGGTGGAACATGTTCTGATTTCCATATTTATTTTGAAACAACACGATTCAACAACTGGGGCCCAATACTCTCTTTAAAGCTATTATAAAACAATGAGAGCTGTACAGACAATAAAGCCCAAAGTACAAACTTACCTTTCTGTTCTGAGCAACGGAAATAAAAGTAGTTTCAGTTCATTGTTTAGCTGCAGAGGTGTAAAGCTATAAAGCTCCATATAGCCGAGGGCAGCTGCAGAGTCGCTGTAGGTTCATCACTACGAGCCACAACCCACAACAGCCACAACACATTACACACTGTCATTTCATGCTGTTAATATAAAAATATCAATTATAGCTGCCTAGAGGCTATATGTATAGTCTTACAGAGTGCCATGCATCCACAATTAAATTAGGAAATCAAAGCTCTTGTGTGTTAGATTTTAAAACCTGAATGGATGGTCTGTTAGCAACATAAACTTCAGTTTGCAAACTTCAAATAAAACAAAATGAGCATAATCCAGCCCCTCCCCTGTTGATCTTTGTGTTGTAGGTCCTCTTTACACCCTTGCCTTCCACTCAAACACGTATTGTTTCACACACACTACGACTTTACACAGTACTTGTAATAAACAGTATAAACATCTGCTATGGCTCTTACAACAGCTGCTCCTCTCTCGTCTCTCCTCAACCAGAGCCGCCTCTCTGCCTGTCATCACCCCTGTTAACCACACTTTCTTCCTACAGTCACTCCTCAGCTCCATTCACCTCCAGAAGCTCATAGGGAATCCGCCGGGAGGGAGGGGCGCAGAATTCAAGAGTGGAAGAGGAGGAGAGGGTTAGGTGGTATTTGTAGGAAGGGGAGGGGCGCAGTTGAGGTGTGGTCCTGCTCCTGAAACTTCGCTAAATAAGCTTCAATTCACTAGCAAGGACCACACCATCAACAAGATGCGTGTAAATGATTTATTAAGAAAAACAATCATTGTGCGCAGATCTGCTTGCTGACTGCGTTGTGGGGAAGCTCATAGGGAATCCACCGTAGCATCCGGGCAACGACGGACCCCCGAAAACCTCCAGTTACTTTGTGCAGATCTGGGAATTTTGAGATCTGAATTGGTGTAGTGATAATAGGTTAGGGAGGAACAATGGCCCGTGAGTTGTATGAAGTGCTTTGGGATGCCATTACAGGAGGCTGAAATGGCGATTCCAATTCTGAAGGAGTGTCCGGATTAATGAACGAAAGAAATGCCAGACAAGTAGAGTACATGGCGGAAGTACTGGTGGAACCAGAACGAGTAGCCAATTGTCCGGATTCAGAGATGAAGAGAGGATCTGTCAATGATAAGCTCTGGGGTTTCTGGAATTGCAAGTAGTTTGCATCGGTCTCAGAAGGATTCAGCAGAGATTGAACTTTGAAGTAAAACGGGTATGGTTGACTGGATTGATCAGTTTTAGTTTGTTTTAGTAGTCAAGTCAATTTATTTATATAGCGTCAAATCGCAACTAAAGTTATCACATGACACTTTTCATATAGAGCAGGTAAAGACCATGCTCTTAATTTACAGGGACCCAACATTCCCCCTGAGCAAGCACTTGGCGACGGTGGCAAGGAAAAACTCCCCTTTAACGGGAAGAAACCTTGGACAGAACCTGGCTCTAGGTGGGCGGCCATCTGCCTTGACTGGTTGAGTTGAGACAGGGGGTGACGATGTCATCAGAGAATTAAGATAAGTCTGAAAATGAGGCGTAGCAGCTGAGGTTGGAGTGAAGAGTTGGGGCAGTGAATTTGGAGCATAAGAGAATACTGAAGAATGCAAGCGAGAACGTGAGTTCTAAATTTCGAGCAACTTGAGGTATGCTATTTGAAGCAGATGGTGTGGATGCTGACTGACAGCAAGTCGGCAGTAAGGGGAAGGTGGCAAGGATTTTTAGCTGACTCTTGGCTTAGAATGCCTCTGAGGAGTGAACTAAATGAGAATGGCTGGAGACCAGGCCAGGTTAGGAGTTTAGAGAAGAAGCAGATAACACTAAGGTAAACATGGATGGTATTTGTCATGGTGATGAGATCAACAATGGTTAGGTTTTGTTGTACTTGTTGTAAAAGCAATGATGACTGGGTAGATCTCATGAACAGCTGGAGATGTGTGAAGAATTTTTCCACGAGCAAGAACTGTGTGATCTCGGTTGGCTATTTGGCGGGGAACCATCATCCACCATGGAAACTCCCAAAAACCGGCATGTATGTAGAGCTGATGTTGTCTGGGTCTGTGTCTGGTGCTGTTGCTGGGAGTGGGCAGCAGGGGGCACTGGCATCCCGGTGCCAGTGGCCCTGGGTGAAATGAGCTGCAAGGATTGGTGAAGCTAGGAGATGAGGGATCCTGGCATCCCGGTGCCAGGTTCCCCTGCTAAGGCTTGCTTTTGTGATTGCTGGAGCTGGATGGTGGGGGGACTGGCATCCCGGTGCCAAAAGCCCCCGCTACAACCATCTGCTGCGGTTGAAGGAAGGAGGCAGCAGGGGGCACCGGCATCCCGGTGCCAGAAGCCCCCGCTACGGCCATCTGCTGCGGTTGAAGGAAGGAGGCAGCAGGGGGCGCTGGCATCCCAGTGCATAGACGTGAAGCACAGAATACGAGAGCGGAAGAGGAGGAGAGGGTTAGGTGGTATTTATAGGAATGCAGGAGGGGCGCAGTTGAGGTGTGGCCCTGCTCCTGAAACTTCGCTAAATAAGCTTCAATAGTTTCAGGTCATTCAGAAAACAAAAATGTCAAGTTTTCTCTGGTTCCAGCTTCTCAAATTCTGCTTTTCTCTGCTTTGCATCATAATAAATTGAGTATCTTTGTGTTTTGGACTGTTGATCTGATAAAAAAGCATTTTGAAAGTGTCACCTTGAGCTCTGGGGAAATGTGTGACATCTCAATTTGGGGACTTTTTTCTCAAAAAATGCCCCAAATAATAGATCGACAATCAAAGTAATTGCTGATAAATTTTCTGTCGACCGACTAATCGACCAATCGACTAATTGTTGCGGCTCTACCCTCCCTCCATGTCATTTATTCATAGTCCAGAGCAAATGATTCCTGACGTTTTTGGTGACCCCTCTGACTCTCTCCTCTCTCACTGTGTCTGCCTCTGTCCCACTGTTCCTCTCTTTACCCCTGTCAGCAGTTCTCACTTTCAACCATCTTGAGCACATACTTAACGCACAAGTTCACCGAGTTCATTTATTATAGAGGAAATTTGGCATTGCAAACACACACACACACAAGCGTGTGTGCACACACCACATGCATTCCCTGTTTTATGACTTTTAACAATCACAAACAGCCTCAGATATGCATAGCTGTGTTTTGCCTTAAAATGTTAGCAGAATCTCACAAATTTCCATCTGTTTCACAGCTGGTCCTTCTCTCCTCTCTCTACTTGGTTATATCTTTGTCTCTTTTGCACACTTTCTGATGTTGACGTCAACACCAGACTTTGGATGGGTGAATTGATTACCCTTAATCATAGAATAACGGTGTATACAATTATAAAAGAGAAACATTCCCACTGGGGATCAGAGACAGAAAGTGAGTGGGCCTCTGAGTCAAATCTGACTTCACTAGGTAATCACGTAAGTTGGATGAAAAGGTATCTCTAGAACTAGGTTTGAGTAAATCAGACCGCTGAACTTGGCGTACCTTAATAACAGTAATGCATCCCCATATCCCCTCACTTTAAAACTATCGCAAAGATCTCTAGTTTGTGACTCAAAAGATTCATCAGAATTACAAATGCGTCTAATCCTCAGAGAACTGGCATTATTTGCGATCTGCGTGTAAGCAGCGCTCGCAAACCGCTTCCGTTAAACGGTCCCCAGACACTGTGTCAGAGCCCTAAATTTTCAGTGAAAGATTAGAGAATAAACCGAAATTATAAAATTCGACTGCTGGTGAGAATATAAATACCAAATTGTTCCATGTGACACACTAAATTCCAGATAATAATGCTAGTTGTAAACACTGAAAGTGTGCAATTTACCAATACTTGTAAAATAAAGTCTCATCTTATCTCGCATATTAATTCATTCATCCACCACACTGACTTTTATTTCATTTCTTAGTTATTTTTGTCTTTTCTAGAGTTAGAGTTAGAAAATGTATCATAATTCTCTGTGTCCAGTTAAATTAGCTTAGCTTAGCGCAAAGCCTGAAAAGAGGGGGGTTAGGGTTAGCTGGCAGCTAGCTGGCTTCATTAAAAGTCGTTTTCCAACAACTCTAAAGCTTATTTGCGTGTTGTGTCCTAGTTACAAGTGTAGTAATAAACAATATATATTGATTTTAGAGGCAGTTAAACATAAATCAACAGTTATTTTTTTATAAAGTGGAGTTGGCAGGTCTGCTCAATGTAATAGTTTTGCCAGGAACTGTTTAACAGTCTTGGTGCTGTTAGAAGGGGTGTTGTTTCAATTTTGACAAAGGTAAGCTAGCAGTTTCCCCTTGTTTCCAGTCTTTGTGCTAAGCTAGGCTAAACACATCAGAGACTAATTTCTGTGAGAGGAAACAAAGTGTAGCTAAAAAGTCACAGATTATGTTTGACAAAAAAGCAGACTGTTGCTTTAAGAATACTCAGCATTTAGTTTATAACTGCTAAAAGGTTAGTTAGTTTCCTGCTAACACTTAACACAGTTTGTGCTAAAGAGTTAGCATGTAAGCAATGGGGATGGATGAGTCTTTTTTTCTCAACATTTTACAGGTAATATAAAGTTAACTAACAGGACAATGTTACAAAATGGTTTCAGAAACTTTCTCTTTAAAAATTAATTTCCAGCCCTTTGAAGGTTTTCATCTGCTGCCTGCCTTAGCATACTGCGAGTACAGGGGCTGCGGTGGTGGGTGCATATTGTTTGAGGTACCAGTGAGACAATGAAATACGATCCAGGAAGTCAAGTTGGAGCTACAGATTAATGCATTTAAGGAATTATCAGAAGCCAAAACATTACACACAAATATGGTGTTCACGTTACAAAGTAATCCACCAAGAATGTGCACTTGCATGTTTGTGGTTGGCCAACGCAGTGCCTTGCCGGATGACGTTGGGTTGCGTTGTGGCAAAAGTTGAGCCCGGTTCAACTTTTTGCAACTTTTCAGCAATCACTGTTTTTTGCCAAACTGTGTGTGATGGCACCCTCACTGTGTGGACGCACTGCCCCCATTCAAATGAACGGGAGGGCTGCGTTTTATTAAGCACTGCCGCTTTTGGCCTGAACGCAGCCATAGCAACATACTTTCTTACACACACACATACACATACACACAGTATACAGTACCAGTCAAACACTTTCTCATTCAAGGGAATGGGAAGGTGTGTCCAAACCGTTGAGGTACACTGATCTTGTTTGAATGGATACATACTACACATACTAAAGCACACACATATGCACATGTTAACACTTAACATATGTGTAAATCTCTCGGCACATCTTTTGTATTCATTCGTCCTCTAATCTAAGCAGACAGGGCGGATTAGGTGGACTTTAAGTCTGATGTAGCAAGTTCAAGTTCAAACAGAGCTGAGCTGAGCAAGGTTGTTATGTAAACGCACCTCGCAGCCTCGCGTGGCAACTCTCCTTCAGCTCCAATGAGGTGAGAGTGACGCAGAGAGAAACTGTAATACAGTAAAAGCTCTCCAGCCCACCTTCAAGCCCTGAGCTGATCCCTGCTTACCTCACCGATCCCTCTGGCAAACAGGATGCTCACTCGAGAAATGATTCACTGTCACCGGTAGCTAAGGCCACAGAGATTTATCATGCGCTGTGTTATTCAATAGTGTTTCTATTGAGTCAGATGGTTTACTTATGGTGCAGGTATGCCTGACGGTCTCCGACATGTTAATTTGATTTAATATATTGACTTGGCGTGGTTGGTGTTTGGTTTTATAATCTTCGCATAATTTCTGTGACTTCGACATGAGCAGGGCAAGAATGTGTTTCATTAACAAAATCAATGCCCAGAGGGAAGGGAAGGTTTGCCTCCATATGTTGCAAAAGATTTTCATGCCTGGGAGCTTTAGGTTTCAAGCATCAACAGAGGCTTTGTTTTTAAATGTTTCATTTGGTCAACAAAATAACTTGTGCGATGTTGTCATGCATCCTTTTGTTTTTTTATTAAGAGCTGGTTGCAAGACGTAGCTTGAACAAAATGCTTGGTGTTAGATGTAATTTCATGGGCAGAAAAACTTAAGATGTCAGTGATCTAGTGGTGAATATCTAATATCAGTCTTACATAAACAGTACATAGTATACATTGCATACATGCCAGCTAATACAGTAAGCCAAAACATGGATTTTGTAAATTTTACAAGAGGTTTTTGGAAACAAGTGACCCAGTTGGAAAGCTGTCAAGTTTTCTGGCAAAGGAATCATCTATTGTGCCTTGGGGATTAGAAGATTTAGGATGTTCAGCAATGGGAGCCATGATTTAACAGGTCCCAACTGCACCATGTTGTACGCATGCTGAGTTCAGCGTTATGCACGTTGCTAATAGTTTGTGATTATAGAATTACGAGAATATCATGTGACAGTTTAATAGCAGGCATCTTACCTCTGGTGTTCACCTCTCGGGAATATTGTGGACGTATAGCATCGTGGACAGACAGACATTATTTATAGCGTTACTGTCAGCTCTGTCAGGTACTGAATGTGCAGCCAGAACATTAACCACACTGTCATCAAACACACCGCCGTTATCCTCAGCTCTGGGTGGGCCGACAGGTGAAGGCTGTGTGTAGAGGTGTGTTTTCACTGGAAACACTTACTGTTTGCATTGGGACTGTAGAACATATTCAGGCATGTTCAGTTGCACTGTCCAGCTTCTGACTGATTTACCAATAAGTTTTAGGTGGTTTATTAGAGAATCGACAGTAGAGAGCTGACAGGAAATGAGGAGAAACAGTTAATCGATTATTCCCTTGGTCTTTAAAATGCCAATCAATGTTTCCCAAAGCCCAAGATGCAACTGAAATATCTTGTTTTGTCCACAACCTAAATATATTCAGTTTACTGTTATAGAGGAGTAAATAAAGCAGAAAATACTTTAAGAAGCTGGAACCAGAGAATTTTAGACTCAAAATGATTAATCATCTATTGAAATAGTTGCTGATTAATTTTCTGTCAATACATTCCCGCTCTATTAAGTTTTATTGTAGGGCTGCAACTGATGATTATTTTCTCGATTAACTGATTAGTCATTTGGTCTCTAAAATGCCAGAAAAATGTTGATCATCCTAAAATGTCTTATTTTGTCCCAACCAACAGTCCACAACCCAAAGATATTCAGTTTACCATCATAGAAGACTAAAGACAGTAAAAAATATTAATTCATATTATATTACATTCATTTGAGAGGCTGGAACCAGATAAATTTGGCATTTTCTTAGAAAATGAATAAAAACAGTTACTCTCTTTATAAATTTTCTGTTCATCGACTAACTTCAACATCTAATCGTTGCCTCGCTAATTTATTGTGTGATTTCTCTAATATACCTGGATTGAATCAAATACAGGCAATATATATGATGTATGGGTCTTGTGAGATCAGACTGAAGTTTATGGATCGTGTCGTTCTCTCTCCATCCTCAGGCGGCGGTGAACGGAGACACACCTCCACCAGAGGGCCTATCAGAGAATGACAGCGGCATGGAGCTGACCAATGACAACAGCCCTCTGACTGCGGCCGAACCACCTTCCCCCTTCAGCCCCAAACAGAACGGAGACGCTGCTTCACCTCAAGGTCTCACACACACACACACATACACACACACACACACACACACACACACACACACACACACACACAGTGTACAGTGGTTTAGACAGTCACACATTTCTTTGTTGTGTTTTGATGCGTGTAGCATTTTGGATTTAAATGAAACGATGACTATGAGATTAAAGCTCTGACTTGTGTTTTATGGGTATTTACATTGACATCAGATGAACAGTGGAGACTATAGTATAGTATATAATGCTTTATTTTAAAGGGCCCATGCTGTAATTCCTATAATGTCATATAAAGTAACTAGAATCTGGAAAGCTGTAAAGGAATCTGCAAATTCATAGGATGGTTTCTAGGAAGAACTATGCAATTTGGCACTAATTATAGAGTAGGGAAAATGTAGACAGCACTTTCATTTGATTATTTCCAGGACTGTAGATACCATTTAGGACACCGAGGTCATGTCCTCAGTGTTGTTTCTGGATGAAAGTTTTAATGACCTGAGGAGAAGTTAAAGATCTACAATTATACACGAAACTAAACACAATTTAAACAGTTTTTGGCCAAAACCATAAATTAGAATTAAGGGATTTCACTTTCCTCCACAAAAAAATGTATTCATGGAATTGTGGGGAAGGATTTGTAACATTATTCATGGAAATAAAATGAGCAGAAAATATTATACATATTGAAATAATATAATAATATGAATAATATATATTTGAACAGTAATATTGATAAAGAAACTGTGGAAAAAGAAATGTTACATGTTTAGGTGGCGAGTAAAACATTTCTTTGGGAGGAGTTGTGTTGCATGACCTCAGTACATGCAAAGATATCAAATTTGTCTACAAGCATAAAAATACATTTTCCAATAATAAATGATTAGTGAATAAATATGTACTGGGGTTTAAGTGGAACCGTTCTTTCAAGAAAATTCCTCTTTACAAACTATTATAGTTTATATTTTCATATTAGTACAGAAGAGTTGTTTTCAGAAAACGTCCTTGGGAATAACTAGAAACTACAGTTAGTCTCCCAATTTGTAGGAACCAGAATTAGTAAGACAAATTTAATTAAATGAATTAATAAAATCTTAACATTTTATATTTGGGGTCAAACTCTTTGCTGTCAGTGACACTGTACTGCAGCCAGCTTCACTTTCTCGCTTGTTTTGAGGGATTTTTGCTTTGAGTCTGGTCTTCAGCACATAAAACATGCCATCACTTGTATTAAAGAACTCGCCTTAGTATCACTAACCTGCTGCATTCTCCTGTGGGACAAAAGTTATTAATAAACTGTTCAGCCGAAACACTTTAACCTCATCGTCAGCGTTTCATTTCAAATCCAGTGTGCTGCAGTACAGAGATGAGACGGTGGAAAATATGATACGTTTCCTGCTGCTTCCTGACTGCACTTTATGTATGAAAAAATTAAGTTTGTCGTCTGCCATCTGTCTGCTATCTGTCTGCCATCTGTCGATCTCCTGCTTCCTGTGTTTCTCTCTCTTTTTCAGACGGTAACCAGTGTTTGACTGGAAGTAGGAAGAGGAGGAAAAAGTCAGAGGAGCAGGAAAATACCTGGGAGTCTTATAGCGAGGTACAACCGCAGACACACGCTTGCGTAGAAGAGTGCTAATAAATCATCTTTCACTTGCAAGGACACGGTGTGGGGAGGCTGGGGGGTTGGGGGTGGGGGTGCAGAATGCAGGAGTGAAAGAGGGGGAAAGGCTTAGGTTAGTATTTATGCGATTCCCGGAAGAGGTGCGGTTGAGGTGTGGTCCTGTTCCTGAAACTTTGCTAGATAAGCTTCAACTGGTGAAATATAAACATGACATTTAATCCACTGAGTGTGTGTTTGCAGGAGAAGTCTTCAGGAATGTCTCAGTTGAGTTTGAGACAGACACCTCGACCCAGAACCATTTTCCAGGCCGGTCTGACGCCTCACCCACACCCCAAACCTCGCAGACAGAACCGCAAACAGGAGCACAGCATGTTATTGGTAAACACACGTACACACAAGTCACCTGAACCACTTTTTACCCCATTCTGAGATGTTGATTCATTAGAAATGTGTAATAATTACATCCAAATATCCACGTGATGTTTTCCATTTGGCTGCTAAAATGCTGGTTGTGAAGCTTTTGTCAACTTAAGGATCACTTTCCTCCTTGTGTTTTTTGTTCTTCCCTGTATGAATCTCTTGCAGCAGGCTTGCTTTTGAATAGATGTCAAAATAATCTGAATCAGCACATGCCAGAGAGATGCCCTTGACCAGGATAAACACACACATTGCTGCCTGGTCATTTGACCCACTATATTTACCGTAGTTGTCTTTGCACACAGACAGTTTTGCATTGCAGTGGTTGATGATAATGGACAGTTCAGTCAGTTCAGCCTTGTTTTTGCTTCCCCACATCCTGGTGTCTCTATAAAGAGGTCGGTGAGTAGGAGGAATGATGTTCAAAACTATATAAATGTGGTTGTATCCAGGTTGCAAAAGCAAGTAGATTTTTACTTTAAACTTGCACAGATTTAACCTGTTAAATACACCAAAGAAGAAGCAGAGAAAAAGAAGGATTAATCTATTCTCTCTTGTCCTGTCGGCCTTTTATTTCTCACCGTTTTTCCATTTCTTCTATTTTCTCATCTTCTTCTGCTGCACTTCTGTTTACTCTTCCTTCTGTGGTGTCTCTTTTCCTTACTCTTACCTCTCTTTCCATCCAAATGCCATACATGTCATACACAATTTTCCAAGCATTTGACAAAAGAAAATGCAAATCAGATTTTTTTCCTTACCTGTTGTCACACATATATTCTGACATAAATAGAAACTCTTCAGTAATCATGTTGTTCTCTTCAGATTTGCTCTTAAAACGGGGTTCACTTTATTATTAGTAGACTTCTCCACCTGTCTGCACACTATGTGGTGGTTTTGTCTGCCATTATTCTTATTTTATAATTTTTGGATACGGAGGAAAATAGGTGCAGAAAATCATCTAATAATGTTACATCTACATTACTTCTAGATCACGATTTCAGCAAAGTTCTTACACACCATAAAGTCTTAATGACAGGATCAAAAACTCTTTATGTAGAAAGAAAACTAAGAATCCTGCACACTTCAAACCTTCATCAGGCAGAAAGACAAAGATTTACACTATTCTTTCCATGTCAATATTACTGAAAATCATCAGTTTCAAGTTTTATTTAAGTTGGAAAAAGGCTCTGCGCACCTGAATATGTGACAGGTGTGTCGGAGGAAAGCACAACTTGAATAAAAAATTCCTGCACACTGTCTCACTTACTGCTGGAAGATGTATTAGTTTACGATGTTTCAGTCTGTCCAACCTTCATCTTGTATATAAATGATGGAGGTCATTTTCAGTCAAATCTTCTCTTCTCTCCAACTTTTCCTCCTCAGCATAAAAACGTCAGAACTTTTTGTGATATTTAGCCTTTTATGTAAATTTTCTGGTATTTCCACTCAGGTTTTTGACTGTATGGGATTAAATTACAATAAATGCACGTAGCTGTAAATTTTTCCATCCATCTTTCTGATCTCCTGGTTAAACATGAGTCAGGCACAAAGTTAAAATTCCTGTAAAATGCCACAGTGACGTATTCAGAGATGTAAGGGTGGTGTGTGTTTCACTGTGTGTGTGTGTGGTGGAGATTTGATCTGTGTGTGTTTTCATAACAGCCTGTCCTCAGGTGCAGAGAGCTTCTGCAAACACACTTAACATAATTGTTCTGTAAATACTTTCACTGTACTTTTCTTTATCTCTGTCTCTGTGCTCAGTTTTTGTTTTTGTTATTGCTGTTAATGCTTTTTTTTAAACAAGTCGCTTCTGTTTTTCTCGCTCTTTTGCTGTTGAAACAAATATTACCTTTATTCTAATTACACTTCTCTCTCTCTGTCAGTGTGTCAGTGGTGCTCGGACCATCGCGGTTGTGCCCGGCGGGGTCCCCGAAGCCCCTCGCCTGGAGCTGATGGAACAAGACTCCAAAGACTCGGCCCAAAGCAGCAGCACCTCGTCCAGCTCTGAAACCCAGCCGGAGTACAATGTAAGATGTGTGTGTGTGTGTGTGTGTGATGGAGAGACTGACAGATGAGTATATGGAAGAGAAAGGCAAGAAGAGAGAATTAGGTTGTATTCCGCCGCAGGGCTGAGCAGAGGTGTGTTTGTGCTCTAGAACATAACCGCCATTAAACAATCATAAAAAAAACATTTCGTTGATCTGAAACACCGGCTTTCGTAACTTTAGTAACGGCTTTAGTAACGTCTTTTTCCTCCCTCATGGCAGAGTTTAGCTCTGATCAGTCTGATCGCCGGCTGTGATTGGACACTGCAGTGTGACATCGGGTTGTGTTTCTCCAAAAGTTGCAGCCAAAACGCCTGCAGCCTAAATGCGCTACCCCCATTCAAATGAATGGGAGGACTGGCGATTTGGTCTGAATACGGCCTTAGAAACACGGCGTCCCGTCTGCACACAGGGGCAGATGAATGACTTGGAAGATCTTCAAAGAAATGAATGAAAAAAGGATGTCTGCAGGTGCTGAACATGTCTTAAAATGCAGATTGATTCCTTTGAATGGCCCTTGTGTGGAAAAGTTGACTTAGTTGCGCTTTTGTATCATGTTTGCACTGCGTGACAGAACTAAAAAGTGCATTTTGAAGTGTCAGTGTGCCATAACTTGGTGGCATTACTCACACATGGCTACAGGAACAGAACTGATTAAATCATTTTTCATTCATCCTGTATTATCCTGACTTAAGACTTTAAAACAGTCACAGGAGCCACTCACTCGGTATTCATATTTAGAGGCATTACTCATATAGAAGGATATGTTAGTGTATTATTTTTATCCTGATGTTAATCCGGTCATGTAGCCAGAAAACTGCGTAAGTGAGGGCATGTTGCTTCATGCATACAATCCAGGAAGTCCAGTTTGAGTAAAAGATCCACGAGTTTGAAGGCTTATCGTACGTTAAGGAATCATTATCATGGTGGCAATTATTTTCTATCTTTCATCACAGTTTATTTTTAATTAATCCTCACTTTACTTTATTCATTTATTTATCAGCAGCAACACATTAATTAATGTAACATCAATAAAGAAGACCAAACATCACGAAGAACCACAAAACTATAAACTTACAATCAAATACAAGTTTAGTTTGGCTGCGAGGAGAAACTGAGACAAAGATTCTCTTTTCTTACATTTCTTGGTTCATTGAAAGTCTGTCAGTTCAGGCTCCGTTCTTTCACACAATTTACTCCTACATATTTCATCTAATCTTCACCAAACCTTTTTGGTTTGCTGTCAATGAAAAACGTCACGCCTGCACACAAAAACAAGTTGCTTGCAGTCATTCATTGATGCGGCTTTTTAAATGCCTTGTACCTACATGATGCGTTTTTAATTGCACGTCCTCAGTTTTGATCTGCCATACAGGCGGCTTACAGTCGGCTGCCAAGTTCTTGAAAGCAGTTTGAGTTTTGCAGTAACTCTACTTTAAATTTCTGCACAACTCATCCTCGTATAAAGCTCTGATATTCCCAGACAGGATTTAGGTATTCTCTAAAAAACACTGATGATCTATCACTGAGTCTGTTTTGATTCAGATCAAAAAAATGAATATTTTTTAGTAGAGTGCTTTCTTGTTTAAACTGCAAGGTTGTATAAAGATACCATAAAAGTCTAAAATTGAACTTGTAGACATCATTGAACGCATTCTTGAGTCTTTATGAGATGAGTAAGTTAGGAAGAGTTAAGGATGAGCAAAGGGAAAAGCTAAAGAGCGACAGAGTCAGACAGCTGTGTAGATGCTGGAGAGACAGAATATTTTAAAAAGGGGAAGTGGAGCTTTGGCAGTGAAAGAAAGAAGAGGAGGGTAACTCCCTTCACAGAGCACAGAACCTCCTCCACCTGGCCCTGTGTTAGTGCAGGTGGCCACAAACGCACACACACACAGTCCGACTGTGTTTACTCTCTCAATAGTTTCATTCAGGTCATGACGACCACCAGCCTGCACAGCAGGGCCTCTGTGTGTGTACAGATCTGCAACCTCGATGTCCTCGTCTTCATGCCTCTACACATCTGTGTTGACCCCTGCGTGCACGCCACCTCACAGTGCACGTGCTTTTGTGTATGTTGATGTATCGCTGTGTGTTTGTGTGCGTTTTCACTCGATCCCGGCTGAAGTCAGCGGAGCGTGTAGCATCCTTTAGTGGAGTCAGACTCCATTACAAAGCCTAATGGGTTTTCTCTCTTAAGGAGGACTGAAGGATCACATAGCATAGCCTGGGCTCTACTGGGATTTATTTGCAAGCATAGAAATCCCATCTGCTCATAAATCAGCACGCATAACTTTCAAAAGAAGGAAAGGCAGAAAGAAAAAGGGTCACTTATGGTATTATCAGCGACGTTGGATGGTTTATTCTGCACACAAAAAGACAGAAGTGCAAAGATTACAGCAGAAATAAAGGAAGCACCTGAGCAAATGAAGAAAACAGAGATTGATGCCAAAGTGGACAAACAAATTAATCATAAAATTCAGATACTTTATTGATCCATGCAGGGAAACTTGCTCTTTCTTTTCCCTCCTGAGCTGTGAGATTCAGTGTCTTTCTTTCTTCGTTTATTTAAGAGGTTAACACAGAGTGTTCACACAAAAATAGAAATCAAATTATTTTACATTAAGTATAGGGTACAGGAGAGATTCCCCAAAGTTTAGTTAACCCTTTATCTTTCCTTCATCCTCTACACTCTTTTCTCCAACAAAACATTTATATAACAGGAGAGGATTTTATCATGACATCGATCTTCTCACCCTTTCTTTGAGAAAAGTAAAGTTTTCTATTTAGTTTTTTGTAGCGCTGGTAAACTATTCTATTGAGGATGCAAAATGTCTCCTCTCCCTTCTTTTCTGTCTAGATCACAGAGTTTTAGCTGTAGTTGTGGAGAAAGTTGAAACGTTTCTTCGTCTGAAGTTTTCTCTTTTCTACATCTTTGTCCAAAACAAGAAAGGTTTTGGCACTAATATGTGTGGTATGTTTCTTTAAAAAAAAGTCCAGATTGTTGTTTTTCATATCTTTCTCCTCCTCTGTCCTTCTCTTCTCTCTCATTTTCAGTGTTTTTTTCTCTCCTATAACTGTAGAAGGGGTTTTCAGCTTTTGCATCATACAGATATCCTTACAGATTCCTGTCAGTGTGTCAATCCATCTCGTTTGCTCTCCTCTGACATCCGTTCATATCTTGTTCTCTTTTCACCAAAACAGCAAGACAAGAAGATATTTCTGCCAAAGTGTCCTGTTTTCTCTCCTCTATTCTCCTGCACCTGCAGTATCAGAGAAAAACGAGAGGTTTACTAGAAATGTTAAATAAGTAACTTGACTCCTAATAGTTTTTTCCTGCCCTCATTCCTCCTCTATCTCAGAACTTTAGTTTTCATGTGTCTTAGATAAAACATTTTCCCTACGTCATGACCTTGACCTTTCCCTCCCTCTCCCCTGCCTCCTACATCTGTGTCCTCCCTCCTACATCCAGGACAACAAGGGTTTTGGTATCGGCGAGCTGGTGTGGGGGAAGATCAAGGGCTTCTCCTGGTGGCCCGGCATCGTGGTGACGTGGCGCGCAACCGGCAAGCGGCAGGCCAGCAACGGCATGAGGTGGCTGCAGTGGTTTGGAGACGGCAAGTTCTCCGAGGTTTCGGCAGACAAACTGGACTCCATCACCGCCTTCCCGAAGTTCTTCAGCCAGGCTTCCTACACCAAGCTGGCCTCTTACCGCAGGGCCATCTTCCAGGCTCTGGAGGTAAGCTTCAAGCTGTATTAGGTGCAACTCAGGGGTGTGATGGAGGTTAAAAACGACTATTTGGAGAACAGCGTTAACCGCTTTGTATTTATTCTTCAGTACTTCAGTAAGTCTGTTTTGTCTGATTGGAGGCTCCAATTACATTTACTCTATGTAGGAGTTTTAAGGGGTTATTAATTTACTTTTCACTGCTTCGGCAGTACCTTTCACAGTGTTACACATTGCTTTGATAAATTATCTTACTGTCCAGTAAAAACATGCATTATATTCTTCATATATATATATATATATATATATATATATATATATATATATATATATATATATATAGCGCCTAAGTGTTTTTTCCAACCCAGTATCACATCAAAGCATGTAATAGACCCACCGATCCACTAGAAGATACTGTGTCAGTGTCACGTTTTGCCTCGTCTAGGCGTGAAAAGTACAGACGTGTACGAATTTCAAAGAGCCTGTCAAGTGGCGCCGCTCAGACGACATCTATATAAGGTGACAGATTTCCTTATTGGAGGTTGGGTGGATGTATAGATCCTAACTTGCAAAAAGTGGACCACCTGTTCAACAAGCATAAACATTTAGAAAAGTGATATTTTCACCTGCTTTGTCCGCAGTTTTACACAAGCACAGCACACTTGTTAAGCTAATAGCGAATTATTATGAACAAGCTAAAACAAAAGCTGTCTGTATGTAGTCTTATTGTTTATCTTAGTTTGCCACGTGTCTTAAGATTTGGCAAATTATTGTAAACTGCAACTAGCAGAGACGGCAGCTCTGAGGACAGGAGGAAGGATCTGATACTGACTGATGTCTGTGTTCGTCTTTCTTTCCAAACTTCACTCAGTATTTTGATGTCAGCAATATTATTTATTTCGACATGTTAGATTTCCAGTGAGATATTATTGAGTTTACATAGTGACTTAAAAAAACACAATTCTTTAGTAATGAAAAAGAACTGATAAGAATATTGATAAAGAACCAGACTGATAAGAGTGTGGTTAGAGGCTTCGCCCTGATAATGGGATGATGAGCAAATCACAGCTCAAATCCCTTCACTATAAATCTTGTTCAACCGGTCTTATTTTGTGATTATTATTTTTTATGGCACACAGTGCGATCACTCACAAAGGATTACTTCAGGACATTGCGCAGTGTGTACTGTGAAAAACTACAACCTGTGTTTTTTTATAAATACTGTAATGATAATAGTCTAAAATGATCTGAAAATGAGCAGTTTTTGGTCAAATACCGCCCCACCTCTCCCATTGCAACCACAGCACTAAGCCCCGGAGAGGGATTCCTCTTCTGTTGCTCTTCCTGAGGTTTGAGGGTCTAATAGCAGAGGAAGTTAAGCCCCCTGGAGCAAATTTGTGTTCTGTGATATTGGCCCATATAAATAAAGATGGACATGACCTGACTGGCATCTCCAAAAGCTCACCTTTCCAGACACACACACACACACTGGAGATGAGAGATGGTCTAATCTCTTTTAAAGAGGAGTTTATGAGCACATAAAAGAGAAAGGAGCGTATTGAATTGTGGCAGATGTGCCTTGTATTTACCAGACAGTGACCATAAGTAGCTAACAGGTGCTCACTAACTTACATTAAATGAATATAAATGGAACAAAACTCAATAAAATGACATCAGAGTCAACCATCAACATCAAGGATAGATGCGGCTGTTGTCTGAGCTTTTTTTTTCCTTCAAATAAAAGTGGTAAAAAAAAAAGTCTCTAATTTATCTTGTTGATGACCCATGACTGAAAACAATCCGCTGTGGAAAATCTTAAAAACACTGACAGGAGTTTTCCTAGTCACGCAAATCTTCAGCTGGTGATAATAACATAAAATAACATGAACCGTTACGACAGTTATGTCTGCTGTGATATAAGTAGTATCAGACTATACTGGTGGTTGTTTGCATTATGCTTATGGTCATACCACCATGATGTAAAGGCACAGCACAGAGATACGAGTGTCTCGTGAGCAGAATTTCACCTGAGACACAAAATCATTGCCACAGATGTGTTTTTAGGGGATGAGTGTGTGTGTGTGTGTGTGTGTGTTTGGAGAGGTGTCATTGTCAGATTTGAGGTCTGCTGTAAAAATATGCAGTTGTTTCCCTGCCAAGAACACTCTAGCTCACTAGAAGTGCATTCATGCATGTTTACACTACTGTGTGTGTGTGTGTGTGTGTGTGTGTGTGTAAAGCAAACACAGATGCGTGTCTGAAGGGGATTCCTCCTCGCTATCTTCTGTTTCTTCTACCGTTAATAAAATAAGGGAGAAGAGCGTCACGCAGGATGACAGAGAGGAGAAAGAGAGAAAAATAAAAATAAAAAGTTGCCTCATGTACAGATTATAAAGCTGACAGACAGGATGACGGTGAAGAAACAGGCAGGAAACACAGCAGTAAATATGTGATCGCATGTGTAAAAAAGGCCATTTTCACAGTATGTTACAAAGTGTATTTTATCATTTCTTGCCTATAAAGGTAAATAAAATGTCCAAGCACTGACAGCAGTTGCATAGTCTCTGTGAGTAGATTACGTGGCAGCAGATGAGATCCACAGGATGTTTAAAAAACTCCACAGAGGCAAAAAAAATCCATATTGCAGCTCACCACATTGTGCAAAAAGAAAGTGCAAGAATACCCGAAGACAAATGGTTTCTTTTGTTCTTTCTTTCTTTCACGTCTGACTCTCCATCTGTCAATCTCGTCTGTGTTTGTTTTTCAGTGGTTTCTCTTCTATGGAGACACTCGCTTGTGTATGTGTGTGTGTTTATTTTTTTTTCTATGAGTGTGTCTGGTGTGTGCCTGCTCAGTGACGTCTCTCTGACAGATTTGTGTTCCTGTCAGTTATGTGTGTTTGAGTTTAGATTGTGTATGTCGGACTGCAGGCCTCTTCATGTTGCTGCCTCTCTCGCTCTGCGGCTACTGCGTCTCGTCTGCCTCGTTCGTCCTCGTCTACATCCCGTCATCCCTCTGTGCGCTGCCTCGGACCTCATCTGTCACTCACACGTCTTTTTAAGATAATAACCCCCTCTGCCTTCTCACCTTCTGTCTGCCGTCCTTTGCTTTTTTCCTCTCCGCCTGTCAATCTCTCGCGTTTGCACTTGGAGGATTAGAAAACAGGGTATATGCAGGACTTAAATTGAATTTTAAAAAGTCTTTGTTAAATGTTTGGTCTTGACTGCTGTAGGCAGTAATGTTTGTATGTGATTGCTGGCGGGAGACGTTATGCACCAGTGGGATTGTTTTGACAGTGGATTGAGCTGCGTTCAGTCAGCATCATCAGACCTGCAGCAAACTGTCACTGCTGCTCATCTACTCATAAAGTGTCAGTTTTAGCAAAAACTTAAATTAACTTATCATTTTTAATTGGTTAATCAGTTTTTCTGCTGCTGGTCCAGGTTCAGATCACATTAATTTAATTCATGATATCATTAGGAGTTATTGTTATATACTGCTGGGAAGTACTGAAAAACATGTGATATAATAAATAATAAATAAATATAATAATAAATAATTCTATGCCATATCGTCCCTACTGGTTTTCTATTGTACTTTCATACATTAGGTATTAAATTGCATTCAACGTGATATTAAAAAGTCCCAAATTCAACTTGAACCCTGCAGAAACCCTAAAAAAGAGAAAGATGGCTCCTGCTAAACAGTAACAACTGCTCAGATTTTAATAAACTTGTCAGGACGATGCATCAAGTCACAGATTTGGATTTCTGAAACCTTTAGATAGATGGTGGATCAATTATGATCTTACATTTACGTCATTTCTGGCTCAAGGTAGTTTTGTCATTTTTAAGACGTGCTTCATTACTTTCCAGAAATGTGCTGACGGCCAAACAATAACAGTTCTCAGAGGGATAATGATTCATTATGGCGTCATTATTTCAACCTGCCAAGGACAGGACGTTTTAGTGATGTGTGGAGGCGTCTTATTGTACACAGTAGACAACATACTGTGTGTATTTCTGTGAGTTTCTGTCATTACTAAAATGTCACTGTTTGTGAACCAGCCAAAAATATACACAAAATGAAGTAGTCCTAAATAATATAAAAAAGAAAGAAAGAAATTTACAATAAAAATATGCAAAATATATTCTAAGTGAGAAGAGCTGCTACAGGTTTAAATGTATGTTAATGCATCAGTAATAATGAATAAATAATAATATATGTGATAATGAAACACAGACAGAGGCCATTCTGCTGCATGAGTACTTTTACTAAGTGTTGTACTTTAAGTTTTTAAATGCAGGACTTTTACCCTGTAATTGAGTATTTTTACATTATGTATATATTTTCTGTCACCTTTGTAAACACCTCTTTATCTTCTCTCCGTCTCCCTCCTACAGATGGCCAGTATCCGGGCAGAGAAGACGTTTCCTCCCTGTGAGTCGGACAATCCAGACGACCAGGTCAAACCCATGCTGGACTGGGCCAACGGCGGCTTCCAGCCCAAAGGCGAGGAGGGACTCAAACCTACACACAACGCCGGTGAGCAAGGCAGAAGGACCAGACTGTAGTATACTGTCAATCACAAACAGGCTGCACATTTCTGCCTCCAAATTTGAGAGTTTCTAATCTGCATAATGTTCATTTAACTTTTGTCATGATAGTAAACCTGATCTGTGTGTGTGTGTGTGTGCAGAGAGTAACCCTCTGGACCTTCAGGTCCTCGATGTTTCCCTGCCGGAGTATTTCCCCAGTGCGAAGCGGCCTAAAGTCAGCGTCTATAAGAACAAGGCCGCCCCCGAGGAGTCTTACAGCAGAGGTAAAGGTCAAAGGTCAAACTCGCTGAACATGACAGAACATGACATCTGTGTATTTTTGTTACTTTTTGTGCCTCCAAAGCGGATCTTATTTCATTTTAAATATACTGTGGCATAACATATTTTTCCTTCAGTGACTGAGTTTACATTCTTTTTTTAATTTTTGTGATAATATTTGATTGTTTACATTATGAGCAGGAATAAAAAATCTTATTGATTAAAGACCTTGAAAATGTGGATGTTAGCAGATATTAGTTTCCCTGATTTTTGTCTGTTAAAAGTTATAAAAAAGGAACTAAAATGATAAGTTTGGTGTTTGTTTGTGCAGTTTACATTAGTTTTGGCTCCAGTTTGGTTGAGCGTACTGTAGTGCAGAGGAAAGAAGTTTGGAGAAACACTGGAAAAGACTGAACATATTGTGCAGAAAAATGCAAAGCTCATGAAAATGTGTGTTCACATTGTCCCTCCGTTTCTCTCAGAACAAATGGTGAATGAAGTTCTGAAGAATAAAGGAAGTATAGAAGGTAAAGGCCCACATTTCCACATTGTGTGTTTGTGAATGACCAAGGTGAATTAATCATTAACCTCATCAATTCATTTTCAGTTTTTCGACTGCTCATTGATCGGTGTGTGTGTTTCTGTGTGTGTGTCTTGGCAGATTTCTGTCTCTCTTGTGGAAAGATGAGAGCAGCAACCTTCCACCCGCTGTTTGAAGGAGGCCTGTGCCAAACATGCAAGGTAGAAACAAAAAAAACTGTTGAAGCTTATTTCCCCTAAAAGCAGCTGCTTGTCTCGCTTGAGTCACTCAGTCAATCATGAGATTGTTCCTAACAGTTCATTTTAACATACAAGGGAATGAAGGGACTGTAAGTTGTAAACCCATGTCTGCTGTAGGTGTATAAAAATATTAATTACACAAACCTGTACAGTATCAGTAGTTGAATATATGATGGGCTTAAAGCCAATATCTGATAAGTCACAACAGTCATGAACAGATATAACAGTCTTCCAACAGTTTCAGTTTGAGGCTTTACGTCACTTCAGTGTGATGTTTTACAGGAGAGCCTGCAGGTGGCGCTTTGTCCCTTTCTGCTCAGCCATGTGGGTCCACCTCGTGGTGCATTCAGGTGGTCTTTGCATCACATTGAAGTGCTTCAGCTCCAGAGCACCGAAAAATAAATGGAACAGAGACAACTTTAATGTTATTAGTTACACATAAATGCATTTCATATAACAAAAGTCATAATATCTAAAAGGTCTATTTAAATTCAGATATTTCCACAGTTACCACCCTGCAGCTGCATTTGAACATCTAGAGTAAAAATCTTAGGCAAGTTTAATCATCCTGGAGTTTATACAAGTTGTAATTTTTTACTTCAATACATTATAATCAAAAACAGTGTTGATGTTCATACATCCATCCAAACTTCTCGAAATAAAAATCTGCACAAATTACAGCCTGCATGTAATGATCAACAACATGTCTGGGCTGCTAACAAGAACAGTTTAAAATAATAATTATTTTAAATTTGTTTTATTATTTTAATGATCATCATTAGTACTCGTTGTAGTAGTTATTTACAAGCTGACAAGGACTAACATAATGCAGCATTACTACCCAGTTTTTCTTTTATTTCCTCCAAACATCTTGAAGTGATCCCTTTTATCGCTTTGTGTGCAGCAGAGGATTTTTCCAGGAATGAGGTACCAGACTCTGCATGTTTAGATGTAGAAGCTGTGATGAACTGGGAAAACGCAGAGTCACTGTGGCGGTGCAGCAGTCAGTTAGGGTGAGCAGCAAAAAACTGATATGTCACAGATTATTAGTTTACCACATATGAGCACGACTGGAGGCCGGAGCAGGCAGACTAACAGGATACTCAGTGAGTGGAAAAGGCGGGATGACTGGACTTTGACCTTTTTCCTCTCAGTGGAGAAAAGAAGGAGAAAATTATCAGGAGAATCAGGTTTCCTGGAACAATCTAAAAATTAGTGCTCTTTGGTAACGCCCTTTACCAGAATTCAAACCAAGTCAGAGTTAATTAAGAACCAGACATGCCAGGAATTCATCCAATAAAGGCAACATGTAGAGACGTGTCAAGATACATTTATACATGTTTTCTTATATTTGTCAGATTAAATGTATGTTTTAGGATGTTTCATGTAAACAATTATGACATATTTGGCTGATAGATGCTTTTTACTCCAGTCAAACATGTGAAATTATGTCAATAAGTGCTTGTTTTGTGTGTGTGTGTCTGTCCAGGACGTGTACTTGGAGATGTCCTACATGTACGATGACGACGGTTACCAGTCCTACTGCACCGTTTGCTGCGGAGGTCGTGAGGTTCTGCTCTGCGGCAACGTCAACTGCTGCAGGTCCGACACACACACACACACACACATAAAGAAACATACAATGCATTTACCTGCCTCTCCCTCACCGCTCATGTGTGTATCCGTTCGTTCACCTCCTCTCCTTTCTTCACTCCTCCTCCTCCAGGTGTTTCTGCGTGGACTGTCTGGACATCCTGGTCGATCCCGGAGCGTCTAACAACGCTCGGCATCTGGACCCGTGGCGATGCTACATGTGCCAGCCGCTGATGCAGTACGGCGTCCTCAAACGGCGTCACGACTGGAGCCTCAAGCTTCAAGAGTTCTTCGCCAACGACAACGGACAGGAGTTTGTGAGTCACTTTGTTTTTTTAAGATGTTTTGTACAGGATATGGGTAACGTATATATATATATGTATATATATATATATATATATCTGTATCTGTATTTGTAAGTATCTATTTTATACTATATATCAGTGGTTCCCAACCTGGGGGTCAGGACACTCCTAATCTGAGGGGTTGCCAGATTATTGACATAATAGAAAATAAGAAAAGATCAAACATGCAAAAAAAAATCAAAAACATATTTCTGACTTTTGCTAATCTTTGCTTTTTTACCCCTTCAGGCCTATAAAATCTATTCAAATGAAACAATCTAAGGAGACAACATCACTCTTTGGTTGAATTGCTGATGAACTGATAGACAAATACAACTTCTGCCTATGATTTTCAGTTAGACATGAGAAGAAACTCATAATCTATATGTTTATTCTATCTTTTTTATGTTTTTTTCTTCTTCAAGCCAAAAATAAAGTGAATTCAAGTTAATAGAATAGATTTTCAGTAGTAAATTTATCATGACAACAGGCCAAATCCCAGATTTGCTAAAACAAGCCGAGTCAGATCCCACCGACACCTTACAGGAAGTTGGCAAGGTAAAAACAACAATCAGCAATCAAGTGCAACAGCCTTTGTGAAGATTTCAAAGTGTAAAAAGTAAAAAAAGTTTGTAAAAAGGATGTTTCAAAGAGCAAATCAGAAAGTTGATTCACAGTGCAGAACGCAGTGGTGTTTCTGTGTTGGATTGCATCATACTGTGACATCCCAGTTTAAAGATAATCTGCAGAGCAGGACAGTTTCTAGTAATGAAGATTACAGACAGAACAGACAGATTATGTCTTTCTGTATCCCTTCAGAAAGAAGAAATCCTGATAACTCGTGATACTGTCATCCACCTAAAATAATATTTGAAATTTATGAAAATGTGTTTTCACATTTCTCTGGTCCATCAACAGCTTAACGTTTCCCTTCCCTGTTGACAAAGAGCAGACCTAAGACATAATTTAGCACCTTTTTACCCTTAAATCCTTGTTTTCTGCTAGATAAGAGCACCTCCTAGATGCCTAAAATATGATTTATCCTAATTTCCCTGCAATTTCTTTTGTTTGTCTTCCAGGAGAAACCAAAGATTTACCCAGCGGTCCCTGCAGAGCAGAGACGACCAATCAGAGTCCTCTCCCTGTTTGACGGCATTGCCACTGGTGAGGATGATGTAATGGTGAAATAACTGATGATTCATTCGTCTGAAACGCAGCAGGTCATCATACAAACTGTGTGTGTTTCTGTTCCCAGGCTACCTGGTTCTAAGGGATCTGGGTTTTAAGGTGGGCCAGTACGTGGCGTCAGAGGTGTGCGAGGACTCGATCTCAGTGGGCGTTGTCAGACATGAAGGAAGGATCCAGTACGTCCATGATGTCCGGGACATCACCAGGAAAAACGTGAGGAAGAAAATGTTTATCTGATTGCTAAAGTTCAAAGTGTTCAACCTTATTTGAATAACTAACGAACAAACTTGAAGAAAAAATATTTGATTTTCTGAGTATGATGGTATTAGGTAGAACAAAATGCTTTATTGGTTCTACTTCAGGGCAGTAAACTCACCCAACAAAATATACCTGAAAACAGGACTTACATCCTTTTTGAGTTTCTTGAAAAATGAGCATTTTAAGGATTTATTCCAGGAATTACTTAAACATGTACAAACACAAAGAAAGCAGGGATTATGACAGACAACATTTGTGCCCAAACAGGACTAAAGATAAGAACTTTCACTCACTATTTAAGGCTAAATAATGTTTTTTGTTTAGTTGTCAATATACATGAATTTAAGAAGGTGTTATTAGAGAGGACAAAGTGCTCAGTTGGCTCAGGCTCCTCTGTGCGATCAGGCTTTCTGACAAATAATAATCTGCAGAAGGGACGAAACTCACAATTACTTACAGTAGTTTGTCCTGTGGGAAAGCTTGTTATCCATTGTACTAAAGGCTTGTGTAGAAGGTGATCAGTTATTCTAATTTAAAGTGATCACTGATTGAGGTTGAAAAACATTAGGACCATCTTGAACCAGGTTTGGTTTATGTTAGTCAGGATTGAGATTTAAAGATACGTGAGGAAGCGTATGGAGCCACACGGATTATAAAAGAGTGCGTTTGTTTGTCTGAAAGCTTCTCAGCTGTTTTGGGAGATAAATCAAGCACACCTTAAGTGCTCATGACTCATCAGAGAAACCTGATGTTTGTTTCTCTCGTTCATGTCCACGTCTCTGTTGCTAGAGACCACAGTGACACTCTCTAAGGTGTGGTGAAATCTTTATATTATGGGTTCCACTGTGACACTCTTTCTGAGGGCGAGATGAGAAGACTGATGCCACTTTCTTATCTGTGTGTTATGGTTTGAGCTAGAGCCAGGAGGTGATTAGCCTAGCTTAGCATAATACCTTGAAGCAGGGGTAAACGGCTACGCTGGCTCTGTCCAAAGTCAAAACATGTGCCTATAAACACCTCTAAAGCTCCATAATTAATGAAAGAGTATCAAAGAGTTTCCAAAGCTTGATATATCTTATTCCTCTGTGCCGCAGACCTCGTAGGATGGACCAGACTTATCCTTTAATGTTGTTTCAGAGCGAGTCTCACGGTGGAAATGACTTTGCTAGTTGTGTGACACTGAAAAGCAGAAGAGCCGTTTTTCAACTTGCTTCATGTCGTATTCACTCTTATCACTCTGTACCAGCATTAGAAACATGTTGAAGGAAACACAATCAGTCAGTAATGATATCTCCGTATCCGCCGTCCGAACGTCTAGTTACATTTTAGAGGAGGCGTACTGTGTGTCTGTAAGGTGTGACTCTGTATAAATCCAGCTTTACTCTCAGTAAGACAGCGAATAAGCCTATTTCACAAGAACAATTCCTTAAAAAGAAATGATGGATGATGACACACACACACACACACACACACACCAAACAGAGGCTGGCAGCTGCAGTGATGCGGTTCAGGGCAGAGGACATCCGCTGTAAATCCCCTCAGGAATCCTTACACTCTTTAGTCACGCTGTGTGTGTGTGTGTGTGTGTGTGTGTGTGTGTGTGTGTGTGTGTGAGTGTTTGGGTTTCACGCCCCCGCTCTCCATTAGCTGTTATGTAAGAGATTATGAACTCCCCACCTCCACCTCTTGTTCTCTTTCTCTCTGTTCATCTCTCTCTTTCTCCCTCACTCCCTGTTTCCTATTTCTTCTTTTCCCTTCATCTCTTTCATTCCTCTCTCGGCTCATTGTCTGAGAGTGAAAGGACTGTTGGGTACGAGGAAGGAGGGGTTTGTATGTGAATGGGTGACAAGAGGACAAAGGGTGAGCAGATGTTAGAGACAAGATGGCGGGTTAAATAAGGGGCCAGCTGCTGGTTGATTGAATGAATGACATTTGCATTTCACTGCTTATACTGTAACGTCACTTAAGCAGAATTTAGGAAATATTATTTTTCTATCAGCTTCATAGCTAATAATTATTGCATTACTCTTTTTGGCATTAAATCTGATGTGAGAGCATATACTCAGGATCAAAACAAGAGTTTTTTATAATTCTAGGTATGAAAATCTCACAGTTTTTGAGGTAAAAATTGTGAAAGATTTTGTGTTTTTGTTCACGCTCCAACCACCTTGTGCGGTCTTGTCACTCCCTCAGTCTAACACTAGATGGTGCTGTTTTCTGTCTCAGATTCAGGAGTGGGGTCCGTTTGATTTGGTGATTGGAGGAAGTCCCTGCAACGACCTGTCAATTGTCAACCCAGCAAGGAAGGGCCTCTATGGTAGGTACACAGTGGAGGAAATCATATCATGCACTGTGTGACATTACAGCTCCATTTTTGGCATATTTGAATTATATTTTTGTAAATGACTGTTCATTTAAAGTTTGAGCATTGAGCAGGTGTGGTGGGGTGGACTCTCATGATGTTTTTTTGGGGGGTTTTTTGCTGTAGAAGGCACAGGGAGGTTGTTCTTTGAGTTTTACCGTCTGCTGAGCGAGGCCAAGCCCAAAGAAGGAGAGGACCGGCCGTTCTTCTGGATGTTCGAGAACGTGGTCGCCATGGGCGTCAACGACAAGAGGGACATCTCACGATACCTGGAGGTAAATCACATGGACTGCAGAGTATAAACAGCTGTATACATCCATGAACAAAAGATAGTTAATATAACTTAAATTTGAAATTTTTTAATTTGAGGATAAGCCCCTTGAGATGTAATATCTTGTTTTATGAACATACAATTTAATAAACAAATAAAAGTAGCATTAATGATGAAAAGAAACAAACAACAGAAAACAATCAATATAATAACATAAACAAAACAAACAGGCCTCTCACAAACCCCAAACCTCTATATCTCTGTTACAAGCATCATCTGCACAATTCTAACAAGATTAAAATAAATGAACAACTGCCAGACTAAATACAATTTTCAATAGTACGACAAAAGAAAGAAAAGGTGAGAGAGAAAAATGAGAACAAAAGAATAGTAATAAAAGATAAAGGTAAATATAGTCAAAAACAATAATAAGTTTGAAGAAAACAAGCAAAAAAGTATTGAAGTCATAAAAAGAAGTAATAGATCTGAGTGAATTTAATGAGCTTTTAAATGTAAAATCACATCTTGATTTTTGACGACAACCATTTACACATTGATCAACTTAAAATTGTATGTTGTAAGCTGTATTTGAGTAATTTGACCTCTGACCTGCTGGAAGACCTTTGGTTTCTGGTGAGGGAACAAAGAATGAGAGGATTTAAAAAGGGAAGTTTTAAGTTTTATTTATGAGTTTATGAGTAATCACTGTGTGTCTTTTTTCCTGCAGTGTAACCCTGTGATGATCGACGCCATCGAGGTCTCCGCTGCTCACCGTGCTCGATACTTCTGGGGAAACCTGCCGGGCATGAACAGGTAGGCAAACACCTCAACCACAGGAACATAGTTTCACTAAACACTAAAATCTTCACTGAAATCTACACAAAAGGCCAGTTTTATATTCTCCTGTGTATGTAAGCAGATAGTAACAGTTTCTCTGTTTCAGGCCTCTGTGTGCCTCTGGGATGGACAAGCTGGAGCTGCAGGATTGTCTGGAGCACGGCAGGGTTGCAAAGGTCAGACGTCTACAGAATATAGAACAAAGCTGATGACGAATCTAAGGCTTCAACTAACGAATATTTTCATTATGCATTCATCTACAGATTATTTTTTTATTATAATATAACTATAAAAACTAGAAAATAACATTTGGGAAGCTGGATTTTTTTCTATTTTTGCTTTAAAAAAATTGCTGAAACGATTGTGCAATGATAGACTGTTTGATTAATTGACTAATTGTGGCATCTCTAGATGAATACATGTTTTTTTTGCTTCTTACAGTTTCTCACTTGTGTCATCTGCACTTGGTTGCACCTGTTTAACAGTGTTTTTGTTGTTCCCCAGTTTGGGAAGGTGCGTACCATCACAACACGCTCCAACTCCATCAAACAGGGGAAGGACCAACACTTCCCTGTCCTGATGAACGGGAAGGAGGACATCCTGTGGTGCACTGAGCTGGAGAGGTGAGCAGGACACACTCACACTAACGTTCCTCAAATTAATACATGAAATAAACACAAAATGTCATATTTCCATCACGTTTTCCACATGGTTTTCCATCGTTTGAGCTTTGACTGCTGCTTTTTTAATGACATCATCTCATTGTGTGCTCTTCTTCTGTGATGTTTTAATGGCACCAACTGTTTATCTAAATGAACCAACTGTTAATATTTGCTTAATGGTAGTGGATGGAAATACGCATTAATTCAAATGTTCCAGAAATTCGGTTAAAATTTGGGTTACATTTGGCTGGAAACCTGGCTTATGACTCATTTAGTTGGATGGAACTCTTGTCTTTCTGTAATTTAGACTAATAAGACCAGAGATATTTACATCAAAGTCTTCATTGTCACGCTGCAGCAGCATCATTGTGACAGTGACTGTTTCAACGTTCAAAGGCATTTATTTACATTTTTTCCCCTGCAGGATCTTCGGCTTCCCTGTCCACTACACAGACGTGTCCAACATGGGTCGCGGTGCCAGACAGAAACTCCTGGGCCGGTCCTGGAGCGTCCCTGTCATCAGGCATCTGTTCGCACCACTCAAAGACTACTACGCCTGTGAATAAACACCACCCATCACCAGCAAACAGATGTCACTTATGAATGAATACACACCAGCTTTTCTATTGTAATACTGGCTCCAGGATACATCAGCCGCCAGCCAGATTTTGGTTAACTATGTCAGGAGCTGGCAAGTTTCTCCACTCTGTCAGCCGTGTCGGCAGGCAAATAGCCAGTTTTAGTCAAAGCCTAGAAATCAGTGTAGCTGGGAGCTGATGAAAATAGCTGTTAGTTTGTTTGCAGCCCTTTCTGGATTCATGTGATAATGCACTGCAGCCTTAAATACACATAACACACACTAACACGGAAATACACAGATGCAGCACAGGTGAGAACCTTGGCTGTGGTTTATCACTACCTATAGTGCCAAAAAGAGAGGGAGGGTCAAACGTCAGGTGTCTGATTCATGAAAGTGCAGCCAGTCAATATATAGGTACAGATTATATCATCCAAATCGTAGGCCAGTAGGGTAGTTTGCCTCTCTGGAGGTGGAGACCCAGTTCTCTGCTTTTTTTATTAACATTACGGCTGTACAGTGCTTTTAATTAGATTTTTTTCTTTTGAGACGCCCTCTGAGGGCATTGTTTTTAAGTTGACAACACTTAGTAGTTGTAGAAAATAGAGAACAACATGGCACCAAGGCTACAGCTTTTTAAGTGGCCCTGTACCAAACTTTTTTAGGACGTGTTGAACATTTTCAGAGGTTGCTCATCCCTCCATTTAGCTAAAGATTGAAACACGTGACAAGCAGGCTGCTGATAGAGGCTGTACATCTAAACAAAAACACTTTTAATCTCACTTGAACCAAAGTCATACGATGCACAGTTTTAAGTCCTGTTACCACTGCTGTTCCACGAGCCTCAAGCGTTTCTGTTCTAAAAAAAAAAAAAAAAGCCAAAATATGATACTTGGGTCTTCTGTTAAAATTTTAAGATAAATAAATATCTGCAACTGCACTGGACAATAAACATTAAGATAAAGCAACTATTCATTTGTTTGCATTCAACAACAACATATCCCATGAGTCTTGTGGGAGCTGTAGTTGTTCAATGCTAAAAAAATAATCATGATAAGTTGTTTAAATATCTTACTAGACAGTACTGTAGTAGGAACCTATTTAGATTAGCATATGGAAGGAAAACCTGAGTGTTATGTTTGAGTTTTTTAGAGGACCAATGAAAGAAGCCCTCTGTAGGAAAATACACAGAGAAATGGAAGCTAGTGGACCAGAAGCTAACCTGTAAATGAGGCAGGATTTACTCTCTAGATAAGTTCATATTCACAGTTTTTTGTTGTAAAGACCAATAATTTTCTTGAGATAACTTGATATGAGCTAAATAGCTTCCTAAAAAAAAGAGAAAAAACTTTTATTAAAGATTTTATAAAGATGTTTTTGTATGGATAGTGTGAAACTTTGAGTTATACTGTTATAATGTCACAGCGACATCTCCCTGAAAGCTACATACAAATACTTGAAACAAGCAAAAAAAGGTATAGCGAGGTTCTGTCGACCGTTTCAGACAGCTGAGAATTAAAAGAGTGATTACTTTTATCCTACTGTAGAAGTTTAGATATTATCTTAAAAATAAAACTGTTTTAGTTTACTGTAATGGGTGGAAGCCAGCGTCTCCACATGTAGCTGATCCTGGTGGAAAGAAGTTCGTTTGTATCCAGGAACTGTGCGTAAATGTGGTTTCACAGCTGTTTCTGTTCCAGAAAGAAAGAAAATGGTGGGAAACACTGGTGAACACGCAATATTTTTGTAAACTAGCACTGACTACTTTTTCTTTAATGGAGTTTTTTTCTGATTGTTCCATTGCTTAAGTTTACAAAAGATTTGACAAAAGGACTGCCATGAAAATCATCTCTATGACGCTGGTTGATACTGTACTTGGCTCTGTGTGGTGCACATGCTTCAGTATACAGTATGTAAAATCATTTAAGTAATTGTGATTTCCATCACCCTTAAAAAGGCAAAACAAGACCTTTAAACAGCACACTTTCATCACCAGAAGAACTGTTATTTGAAAAATTACAGTTTCATTTGAAAAATGTTAACTTTTAATCTTCCTCAGTACTGATGAAAATTACTGTGAAACATTCTACAGTTTATACAATAAAGACCAAGAAAGAATTGGATTGTATAGTATGATTTGCTTGCAATGACATCATACTGTAAGCTTGGGTTTCAGCATGTTCACCAGACAGATGTATTTACTGGACAGTTTATTTTGGTACCAAGTCTCTTGACATGACCAATGGACCAAACTCACAAAACGTAATCCTTTGAAATCTTTGTTTTAATAACTCGAAGATCTTTTTAATGCTGTTGGCTGTCACCAAAACAATCTAAATGGGCATTACCTCAGACAAGGGGGCAACTGTACATCACTCCTCCTATAGGATCTCCGTTCTGTAAATATATACTGTAGCTTTCTGCTCCCGTATGCCCTGTATATATAGCTTGTATTTTATCACTGGAACCTTTTTACACAAAGTTTTGCGTACTGTATCGATAGAAAGGTTTACAAGGTTTACAACTCTTTTGTTTGACCAAGAACTACATTTGTTTTTTGTTTTTTTTGTTTTTTTACAGAAAATGCACAAGCCTTTCCTCTCATCTTTAAATGACCAGTTCTTTTAAAAATTAAAGACTCTATGGTCCTCAAAGGGGCCCTGAAAAGTGCTACCAGAAACCAGTTTTCAAGTCTGATTTTCAAGTCCTTTAAGAAACCAAAAAAGTAATTGTTTACATGCTTCGTTAATACTGCTGAACTTGTTGAATGTTTTTGCTTGAAAACAGTACGCAAAAGAAATCTTAGTTTTTCTTTTCTTTTTGTACCTTTTAAGACATTTTTATATTGAGAACACATACAGTTTATATTAACACATTATAAAGCTTGCTTAAATTTGTAATGTAGCAGATTTAGAGCATATTAATCAATAGCTTTCTGATACCTTGTGTTATGTAGATTTTAACCATTTGAGTCTATATTTGTAGGTTTCTGTATGAATGATGATGTCCAACAACAGGTTCTACTTTTTTCACTATAACCTATAACCTTTTTGTGCTTTCTTTTTTTTACCTTCTTATGACTCTAAAGTGCAAAAGCATTCAAAAAGAAAAGATTTTGTGCTATTTTTATACTTCAGTTTAATTTTTAGTGGAAAAACATTGATGTATTTTTTGTGTTTGTGTACTTCCTATAGCAACCTATATATAATTTTTACTCAATAAAACGCAGCTTAGCTGCTAAAAAACACCACGTGTCCTGTATTAAATGCTAATCCATCTGTATTCATTCAACATTTGTTTAAATAACGAATGATTATTTTCATTATCTGATATTCAATCAATCAATCAACTCATTATTTTTAGTGGCTCCATTAATTGTTCAATATATAAAATCATAAAAATAAGGATACATTCCTACAGCTTATAAAGTTATGTCTTAAAGTTGCTTGTCTCTGCAACTACCAACAAGTATTAAAAACAATTGAAAATGTTTGGAATTTTAAATAATAAATAACTTCAATGATTTATCAATTATTAACATTGACATTCTGCTGATCAACTAGACAGTTAGTTGTTTCAGTAGTAGCTAAATCATGAGAGACATGTAAATATAGTTTACTGTATGGTTCACTATGGTCTTTGTGTTTTGGCTGAGGAAGTTATGTTTCAGAAAATTTGTATTTTTAAAAGATTTATATTTTTTCTTCTGCTCTGCTGAATTTGAACACTTTTCTGAACACTACCAGGTTTAAAACAGGAAGTAAGTGAGGATGTATCTAAAGTGCAAAATCACAGGTGTCTCAATATGCTTTACAAATATCCAGTATATATATATTTTAAAAGAACAATAGCAGGAGCACCCTGGTACCTGACTGTTTATTTCGCAAAAAATGTTAAAAAAACATTGGAACATAAACAGTGAAAATAAAAAGGTTTTCAGTCTCAATTTAAAAATTTCAAAGGTGCTTGCCTCTCATCAAGCAAATGTATCCTACAGAATCAGAATTGCTCTCATATCTTTGTGATGAGATAGGTCCAAATAACACTTATCAGTTCATTTTCCCATATAAAAAATGAATAATTGAAAATTAAATTCAGTTTTCTAAAATTGTATTTTTCGTTCGTCCGATCAATGTATAATTATTGGATAGAAAAATGGAAAATGGAAAAATAGAAAATCTGAGAGGTTTTATTTCTATTGATGTCTGCCTGCAAGGGATACCTGAGAGAGATACTCTGCGTTCTGTGATCTGAGCCTACGTAGAGAAAATTAAGGACTGTGGAGTTCTTACATAAGCAGGTGTTCAGGTGTTTAGAATTCTGGTGGCTGCATTTTGGACTATATGACTGTTTTTTAATACTGCAAAGTAAATACGCCCTGAAAACAGGATATCAGTGATCACTCTGGATGAAATAAATGCATAAATGAGACTGAATGATTGGAAACACCTGAACTTTGGTGCAGAAATTGAATAAAACTACTTTGGTCTTTTTCCAATTGACCAATGTCCAAGTTTTTCCAATTTTTGACTTTTGTTGATTTTGGAAGAAATTTATGTCATTCAAGGTTGTAGGTGGTGTTTGACAAATTTAGTTTTTGGCCTAACATCCAGAATTTCTGTTTTTTCCTTTTTGTCCTTGTTTAGATGGAGAAAGTCCTCAAACAGCCACAAACCAACTGTAATTACACAATGTTCATGTTTAAAGAGATAATCAGGGTCCCCTTGGCAAAATAATGTTGCCAAGTGAGAGCACATACAATTAAAAAAGCAATGACCCTAATACAGAGCCTTGTGGTATCCCACAAGAAAAAAATGTCCCAATGAGAGATGTTGTAAATAAGTGTTCTAGCACACAAATATGAATAAAATCACAAGAGAATTGTATTGCACCAGCATTATTTGCCAGATTGTGTTGTTGTGGTATTAAAGGTGACACTCAAGGACAGAGGTGGAAGAAGTATTCAGATCCTTTGCTTTAGTAAAAGTACCAATACAGCAATGTAAAAATACTCCATTGCAATTAAAAGTCCTGCATGAAAAATCCTACTTAAGTAAAAGTACATAAGTATTATGAGCTTGATGTAGTTAAAGTATTGCAGTAAAAGTACATAAGTATTATGAGCTTGATGTAGTTAAAGTATTGCAGTAAAAGTACATAAGTATTATGAGCTTGCTGTAGTTAAAGTATTGCAGTAAAAGTAGTGGTTTGGTCCCTCTGACTGATATATTATTATATATGACATCATTAGATTATTAATACTGAAGCATCAGTGTGTAAGCAGCATGTTACTGTTGTAGCTGCTGGAGGTGGAGCTAGTTTGAACTACTTTATATACAGTTAGCTAGTTTAGTCCAGTGGTTCCCAACCTAGGGGTTGGGCCCCTCCAAAGGGTCAGCAGATAAATCTGAGGGGTCGTGAGATGATTAATGGGAGAGGAAAGAAGAAAAAACAAAGTTCTGATACACAAATCTGTTTTCACTTTTTGGACTTTTTCTCTAATCTTTGATTTTTGCTGAAATATTAGATCATTTGAACATTTATTGAAATGAAACCATGTGAGAAGTTTAGAGGGAAAAATCACTATTTGGTGGAGCTGTTAACAACTCATAGACATCTGAAATGTGACCCCGACTACACACTGCTTTTTGTAAGACGTCAAAAGCCAAAAAGGTTGGAAACCACTGGTTTCATCTTTAACAATGTGTTGTATTTTAAAAGCTTGTTATATTATCCATTGTGTCAAATCTTCATCTGAAAAGTAACTAAAGCTGTCAAATAAATGTAGTGGAGTAGAAAGTACAATATTTCATTATCGTCCCAACATGGCTTTTTTTTCGGCCAGTAGACACATGGCTTTTGCCATGGATGTATTATAAGACCTGGATACCAGACCAAAAATGGCGTCCAGTCCATCCAATGAGAATTGCTCGGCTGGCGCATACGCCAAAAAAAGTTTCTAGCTTCCGGGTTTGCTTCCGCGTTGTGCGGCCCACTGATTATGCGCAGTAGTGTTTTTCCCGCGAGTTCCTGCTCGGCACATAGACTTTGTGATGGCGTCACAGATTTTAAAATATTTTTTCTCGGCTCGAGGAAAGTTCCTCCATGGAGCAAAAATTCATAATAGAAAGAGTCATAATTGACCTTGTTTGCAGTTCGAGGTGTCCTGTCAACAGTTTTACAGACGTCTCTTTTACAATGTTGGTCTATGGGGAAAATGCTTTTGGGGCCGCAGGGGGATTTTTCACTGCAATACCGCGAGTAGCCACTGGGACAAATTGTATACAAGGCTGAGCAGCGGCGCCCTATCCAGCTCTTATTATACATCCATGGCTTTAGCTCATGGGTGCTTTAGCTACTTCCCACATAGCGTGATTGTGTCAGTTAAATGTTTGTCCTGCGGAGGGCAGTAATGCGCCTAGTAGCGCCCATACTGCCAAAATCCTAGAAGAAGAAGAAGAAGCTACTTCCCACTGAAAAGTGGCGACATGTAATGATGAAAGAGACACAAATTTTTCCCATGAATGTCACATTAAATCCCCGTCCCCAGCCACTATATAGCGGTATTTAGCTATATTCCAACGTCTGTTTGTACACTCTAATAAGCTTTATTTTCTATCGCTGGACTCATGTCCTTCATGAAGACGTTGGTCGTCATTGTTGGGATAGTAACGTTAAACCGAAGCGTAAACGCTTTTTGGTTAAGAGGTCAACAATCACGCTACAGTTCAATAAAATATTGTATACCGTAATAACAATCGCCTAAATGGTGACTGGAGCATTACCACGGCTAAGCAGCTATTATATGTATAGCTATGATGTTAGCTAAAGTTAGCTGCTAGCCGTAGCCTACTTAGCTTAGCATGTAATGTTCACAATGTAATTGTTAGCAATGTATAAATGTTAGCTGTCATATGGAGTTGTTTTCTGATCAGTATCACATTGTTGAACGCAGACTAGTAATTTCGTTACATTTTTAGTGTTTGGTGACACATAACGTTGCCAGTGGCATAATTGGCGGAGCGGTGGCAGATCCCGGGGCCAGGGGCTAGGGGCGGGTTTAAGGGGTCCTCTCGGCTCTGAAACCCGACAGTTTAGATACACACACACCGAGCTTAACAGAGAGGGTGAGTAGAAGATGTGTCTCAACCACATTTTGAATATGTTTTCTAAAAACGTGTGTTAGATGTTAGTTATTTCCCAGTTGTTTCTGAAGCGCAAAGTGTGTTAGCCTAACCGTAAGGTTACGTCGCAGCTACGGTGGAAACCCGCAGTATTCTACGTTACATTAGTTAACGTTATGTAGCCGCAGCGGCTAATTTCTCAAGAACGATTGTTTCAGCTGTAACTACAAGACGATGCTGAAGTTAGCTTCCGACTTGGGGTTAAGGAGATAGTTAAGGGGGACATAAATAATGATATTTAGCGGCCGGTTTTTACCATTTACACTTATGATAAAGTGTTAAACATCATAGCACGAGCCTTAACGCTGTTAAAAACCACTTTCAGATTTATGAAACTTTTATTTTGCCTATGAAAGGGCGATTTCACCGATATTTCTCGAACCAGACAATATTAGACAAGGTCCAGATCAAAAACAACTTATGAAAGGGCGATTTCACTGATATTTCAAAAACAACTATACTTTGACTTGTCAAATAATAATAATGTTGTTCAGATTTGACAAATCTAAGTATAGTGGTTTTTGAAATATGAGTGAAATCGCCCTTTTTTCATAAGCAAAATCAAGTTTTCATGAATCTGAAAGTGGGTTTAAACAGCGTTAAGGCTTTTGCTACGTTGTCTAACACGTTTTCACAAGTTTAAGTGGTAAAAAGACGGAGAATCAACCACTAAATAATTTTTTTAAAGTTCCCCTTAACTACGAATCAGACCCTAACTTCAGCGTCGTTGTTTCAACTGTTACAAGTTTAATCAAACTCCCACTCAAAATTAAATTAATTTAAGTAAATTTCGGGAATTTTAAACAAGCTAGCTAGTTTAACTATGTGTTTGATTGAATTCTTAGATGCATTTTGTGAAAAGTTAAAAAGTTACTGTCGATAAACTAAACTTTGCCTTTCTGGCCAAAGTTTAGTTTGGAATCATCATACACGTTATTTAGAGCACGTTACAGTAACGTTACATGGCTAATCATTAGCGTTATGTTAGCTGTTGGAGAATGTATAACTCGTGAAATTTTCATTCATAATCGTCGCAACATGGCTGCTTTTTCGGCCAGTAAATACATGGCTGTGAACAGCTGATCTGAGCTCTTCTTCTCCTTCCTGTTTATTGCGAATTGCCACCATTCGGAGCACTATCGCCACCAACTGTTGAATTACATAGTTCCTTGTTATTAAACCCGTGTTTTGTAGATAGGTGAAGACATATTTTAAAATAGTTTCCAAAGCCATTTTTAAAGAATGTTTTCAAGTCCATGTGTTCAGTTGAGCTCATCTTCTTCGTTTGTTGTTTATTGGCAGTTGGCAAACAGCTTTCGGATGTATTACCGCCAATTACTGGATTTCATCAGTTCCACAGTGTAAACTATTTACATCGTTCACCAAAAGTGCTCTCATTCACAACATTGTCCATTACTATCACTCAGACCCAGTTGTTTGAGTTTGTGCAAATCCTTCCCTCAGTGTTACATCCAGCTCCTCTCCAGAAATGTCCAGAACATTCAAGAATCTCCTGGTAGCGTCCAACACCATCTTAATCCTTTCTGACTCATTCTCTTAACAGCTTCGGTGAAAGACAAAAACTCATTTCTGGTCTGATTTTACTCACTTTAACTTTAGTCCTTGTTGGACATTATGCTGACCCCGCATAGTGGTTCTCCTCGCAGTGCAGGCACTGTGCTTGTTCTTTACACTCCTCCATTTTGCAGCTGTCCAGCCAACATCTACCACATCTTCTTACTCCTCTACACACTGCAGCAACATGTCCATACTCCTGACAGCAGCCCTCTCATATGGCCTCACGTTGTAACACACATCGTCCAGGCACACTCTTTCCGGAACTTCTCCTTTAAAAGGTCAAACATATCGACTTACTGTCCTCTTTTTTTCCTCTTCTTTTCCTCTTCTCTGAATCTTTTCATTCTTCTTGCCTCTAACACACCTTCAACATCCTCAAACCACTCAGTGGAACTCCGCTTATAACTCCTTTCTTCATTGCCTCTGGTTCAAGTCCGAAACATTCCTCACAGCTATGATCTTTATATGTACTAATATTTAGGGCTTTCAGTCCCTGACGTTTAGATACACAGTCGATTATGACCATCCCACTTCTAGTTATGCTGACCGATTTAAAAGCTCCGGACTTCTCCTTCTTGAAGGTGCAATCCGTTTACGACCCAAATTTTCCTAAATTGCTCACTGGAATCACTCGAAACACTTCATGGATTTTTCTTGCGTTTCTTTTTATTTATTTATTTTTTTCAAATCCTCCGTGTCAGTTGCCGGCAACGAACTTCTGTGTTCTAGAACGCGCCGGTGCGGATTCCATTGATTCTATTGGTCTAAATGCCACCCGCTCTCATCTGACTCTGAAGTGAGTCTGATTGGAGTAGAGAATGTATTCTTTGGCTGCATTTCGGTCCACACGATGAGTCAGGAACGGCCAGATAAACTTAATCATTTGTTTGGGCAAATTTGGAAAAGCAGTTCACTAGTTGCACTAGTGTCGTGTTGGTAAACATTCCAACTTCAATTAAAAATGAGTAGCTGTTGCTGTCTCTCTTTTGTAAAAGGTGCGGGCAAAAATTAAACGTGGTTGTTGACTAAAAGCAGGTAGTAGTTTGCTTTTCATCTACTGAAACTGAGATGAACGACACTGAACGACACGGCTTGAATGCAGCATTTTGCGGGAAAAGCCTCATGTTTGTGAACGTGCACGAGAGAAAGGTACTAGTCAACCCACACCACGTGTTTGTAGCTGACTGCTGACAGTTAAAAGCATAGTTTTTGTAACCATGCCATTGGCTGTTATTCTTGTTGAACTTGTAATGTTACAAGTCCACCAAAAGAAAATAGTTTAAGAAACAGCTCTGAAATGTAAAGAGAGCCTAGTTGTTATTGGACAGTGAATCATGGTTAGTGCTGTTTTTAGTGTCACTCAGTCTTAAAGCCATCACAGCCTTTTAAAACACTCAGTAAATGCACAATGTAGCTTAAATATCTCTCTTTATGTACAGTAAAATATAAGGGAACACAATTAGATTATTGTGACATGTTTCAGGAATGTTACTTCAAAGTCATACTTGTTGATCAATGGATCCATGTGTATATGTGTGTGACTCTTGTGTAAAGTCATATTTACATATTTATGCAGGTCTGTCCCTGTGGGAGATGGCAGTGAATGTAAACCAGAATGTGGGACGTTCATATAACAGCTATGAGCTGCTGGCTTGGCTCAATGAAACTTTACAGACAGGCTTCACCAAAGTGGAGCAGGTATGCACAGGTAGGTCAACATGTAGGTGTTTTTAATATATGGATGAATGAACAAAATGTTACTGTTTGTTTATGGTCATTTGTAGATGATGTAGTAATGATATAAGTCTTTTGTGCCTGTTTTAAGATGCTAATGTAACACTGACACAAGTGGTGTCTTTATGAAGCAGCATCACCAGCCTGGAATCATAAATTTAGTGGTTATTTGAGGGTGTTTGCAAGGTGAGGATTGCTCCAATAGTTGGTGGAGACAATGTTAACAGACAGTAGTTGCTCAGCCTTGTTGAATCTGCTGGATTTATTAAGGCCAGAGAATTTGCAAATGTCAGCTTTGCTTGGAAAATCCTCCGGCTCTAAGAAGAAAGTGTAAAAACGGCACATATGAGATGTACACAAGCCACATAAAAAGGTTGTGGTGCCACAAGAGAAGTGACTTTACCTTTATTCTGCAGAAATATCAACATCAGATAGGAAGAAGTTGCACCACAAAAATATCCAGAGCTGCACTGTATCAATTATCGAAAAATAAATTAACCAATGAAAATAAAGGCCTATATATAAATAACTGAAAACCAAATCTTTAAATATAGAAAAATAGGATAATTATCACTAAACACAATATTATTTGGGACTGCAGCTAATGGATATTTTCATTATTGATTAATCTTCTTCTTCTTCTTCTTCTTCTTATTATTATTATTATTATTATTATCATGATTAATTGATTATTCATGTGTTTCATAAAATGTCAGTAAATTGTCAAAAATGTCAATCCCAAGTTCCCAGAGCCCATGATTAATCTTCAAAATGTCTTGTTCTGTCTGACTATAGTCCAAAACCCAAATATAACCACTTTTTATTAAATATTCATATTTGAGAAGCTGGAGCCAATGAATTTCTGCTGAAAAATAGCTTGAACCAATTATTCAATTATCAGAATCATCGCCGATTAATTTTCTGTTGATCGACTAATTGTTGCAGCTCCAATATCATCATATTATCATTTTTTCTGAGGTTGATGCTCAATTACTTGTGTGTGTGTTGGTATGAATATCCAGGTGCAGCCCATTGTCAGCTGATGGACTGTTTGTTTCCTGGGTCCGTGGACCTTTCCAGGGTCCGGTTCCAAATCAATAACATGGTGGACTCTATTCACAACTACAGTTTACTGCAAGGTGCATTCAGAAAAGTTGGAGTCGTCCGAGTGAGTATTGTCATTAACTGACCATAAACCTGACAAGATAATTACAATTTGTCCTGTACTGAAGTGTGACTGATAAAGTTGGCAGATAACAGCTCATCAGAGATATCCAGTATCAATGTATGTGTTGGTTGATTAGTAAGAAGAGTCCCCCCACACAGTTTGTTACCCTGGCAATACTGATTATTAGCCTTTTTTCTTTATTTTTTACTGTAATGTCCCACTCAATACACATCTTCGTCACTACTTAAAAATATGTGTATTTATTTTAAAAACAACCTCTATCAAATTTTTATTTTAAACTCTCAAATATGGACTGTTGGTTACTTTCGTGAGAGCCTTTGCTTCTTTTGGTAATTAGATTATTTTTACATTCCAGAGGCTTGTTTATTCTTTTCAAGCTACCAGATGGAAACCTGCCTACCTGGTGTGTGTGTGTGTGTGTGTGAAGTTTAAAAAAGTTAACATGAATTAAACTTGGACATCTTTGGTTGACTGGCGGATATAAACACAAGTATCAGACTTAAACCCGCCTCTTTCCTCTCTCCAGCACATCCCCATGGAGGCGCTGATGAAGAGGAACACTGTTGTGGCTGTCACCTTCTTGCAGTGGTTTAAGATATTCTTCGACAAGAACAATAACGGCCGGGAGTATCATGCCTTAAAAGCCAGGAGAGGACAGAGTATGGTTCCTGCTGAAACAGGTGTGAGCCGTGTGTGTCAGGGGATAAATCACACAGGAGCATTTAATATATATTTAAACCATTTGTTTTAGGTGTGATCCTTAAAAAAAAAAATTTAACCCTGTTGTCACTGGACAGGAACTACTTTAGTTACCCAGTTTATTGGGGGTCATTGCAAGATGTTCATCAGACATTTTACACAGCAATGTAAAAAAATCAGCCAATGGTAGGGACCAAGCAATCAACAATGTTATAGGAGAAACACACCTGGGCAGAGGCGGGAGAAAGAGAAGAGGTGTTGATAAGGCCCAACAGGTGAATCTCCCACATCTTCATCAATGAAGAATAAAATCAGTTATTATTCAGTAAAAATCATAATTCACAATAAACCCAAAAGTCGTTTACCAATCATTTAACTTTTACATGTGATAGAGCAGCACCTAAACCTGCCCAAAGCCATTCATTTATAGGTAATCTGGCCATTCTTAATATATTTGTAAAGTCTGTATTTGATCATTTCACATATCGCTCTTATGTTTGAATAAGCGCCAGAGTAACTACGTCAGACCTAGTAATATTTCATACTGTGACATAAAGGCTACAGCAGTGCATGGTTAAATATGCACAGAGATAAAAAATGCATGTAAATGTATGATTTAATTATCTCTTGTGCTCAAAGAAAATAAAATCTGTTTCATAAACCACAAAACACTATGGACCATGGCAATGTGGGACCTATGAGGTAAAAAATAAATATAGAAAATAAACCAGATGCCAAGTATTGTACAAGCATTGTGGCTCTATCTGTAACTGTCTTGTCATGACCGATTTCAGGCCATAATGAACATTTATGTGGTGGACTCCTACCGTATGTGCAAGTGACAAAACATTACTTTTATCAGAAATATGCAGCCAGCAATGTTGTGTATTTCATGTCTGTTTAAATGTGCTCAGTGTGTTTTTGTTTCCTTTCCAGATAACTGTTCCTCTGAGGTGGAGATGATTGTAAACATGGAGGGCAAAACAGTGGAAGAACCAAGAAAAGAAAGAGAGACAGAGACAGCGAACAGGGATGCAGATGTGATAGTATTAACATCCGATGATGATGATGATGTTGTGGTGGAAGTGACGATGGAGGAGAAAATGGAGACAACAGTTTCAGAAGAGTGTGTAAAGGCACAGGGGATACAGAGGACAGAGCAAGCTAAAGCAGCAGAGGACAGGGAAAGTCCAGGGAGTAGTTTCCACAGCAGTGGCACTTTCTTGCGCTTCATCAGAAGATACTGTCGTGACCATGTGGACGCAAACTCGAACTTCAGTACAAGTTCAGACACTCAGGTTTCTGCCATCTTGAGTCCAACCCACCTCAAAGACACCATCCAGGCCTGCTCACACACACCATACTGCCTCTACCTGTTCGTGGGGGTGGAGCTGGATGCAGGACAGAGCACAAGCGTCGTCCTGATTGGCTACTATGACCAGAGCTCAGGGGTCAGGGTGGTGCAGCTGCTGGACACTCTGCAGTTGAGTGTTGACGCTGTTGAACCACAAACCTCAGCAGACATGGACGCTGACACTATCACTGCCAAACACACTGCAGATTCTGATGCTCACCTTCTGATTAAGACGCTAAAGAAATTTGAGCTTTCTCTCTCCAACATTTCTATGTTTTACTGCAATGCTCCACACCCGGGGGAGAGCCAGGTGTTTGTTTCCCAGCTCCAGGCTTTCAACCCAAGGTTAGTATCACTCTGCGGCCTCCCTGGGATGGCAGGAAGGGCCTGCCAGGCTGGACTCTTGGCTTCCTTTAGCTCCGTGGTTGACCTGGTTCGAGACGTCCACCGTCACTACTCGGCCTGCCTCTCCGTTAACGACAGTCTGAAAGCGCTGTTTGCTGGTGCAGATTCTTTTAACCCTTCCCATTCTATCTCTGCACAGTGTTTATTTATCATCCGCACTGTGCAGAAGATGGTAAGCAGCTGGAGGGATTTGGTAGAGTATTTTAAGTCACTGAGGCAAGCCGAGGATGCTGACCAGATCAGGGCCCAGCTGATGGATGCTAAAGTCCAACTACACTTCCTGTTCCTCTCCCACACTTTGGAGCCCCTCCGAGCTCTTCAAGAACTGCAGCAGTACGGCGTAGCAGATGTGGCTGTGGAGCTCCAGCTGACCTCAGTGCTGGTTCACTCCTACGCAACCAGCCTCCTCCAGCCCTCCGTCACCAAGCGCTTTCTTAGGAGGCGAGACCTGGGTCTCCTCCACAATGAGAAGGAGCTGCTCCCCACAACAGGGGTGAACGTAGGCTCTAGTGCCAGAAACTTCCTGTGCACCACCTCTTTCCTGGATTTAGGAGAACAGGAGAGGGATGACTTCCTGAAGGATGCAGTGGATTTCTATAAAGCAGCACTACAGAGTTTAGCGGAGAGTATTCCTGAGCAGCTCGGAGACGTGGCACTAAAGAATATCTGCATAGTGCTGAAACATCCTGAAAATATCAATGTAAGAAGATATATTTCTATTATACCAAGTGAAACTTTATGCAGCCAGCTGTATTAGTTATTGTTGGCTTTGGCATTTTCATGTAATTTGTCGACAACAAGAAAGATAAAATATCACCAGACTTATCCTTTAAAGACAGTTTGACATTAGCTTCTAATGTTATTCTTTACTTCCGACCAATCTGTATGTTGCTGCTTGTGTTTTTCCTTCAGGGTAATAAGTTGTCCAGACATATGCTGACAGAGTTGGGTGTTCAGCTGGGTCTGTGTAGTACCGGCTCTTCACAAGCATATCAGCTGACATATGACTACATCACCTTCATTAAGAAAGTAAAGGAGCAACAGGAGAGAGGGACAGGAGAAGATCATTGCTGGGCAAAGGTAAACCAACAAAACAATGGATCAAAGTAGCTTAATGGTTAGAGAAGCAGATTTGTCACTGTCTTGTAACTGGACTGAATACCTGTGCTTACTGGAAAATCCTCGTCTGGTTAATTGAATGAGTACATATAACATTACAATTGAAGAGGTATAATTGTACAGATAAATGAGATATACTTTATTTGTGCCCTGGGGGAGATCTACAATAAATTAACAATAAACAGCACAGAGTAACAACAGACATAAAGCCAGCAGCACACATCATACCTAACCCAGAGATAAAACATAAACCAGCAGCTTTAAAACCACGGAAATCAAACTGACAGCAGTAAACATAAACATGTAGCATCACGGGCTAAAACAGTAGCACCTGCACACTCTAAGCTCTGTTTATTCAAACGGAAAACATTTTCATCCAATAAATTTTGTGGTTTGGAGTCACATTAATTTTTTTTTCTGCAGATGCAGCAGTAGGAATGTATCTACCTAATCCCTCACTTTGAGTGGTAACACATTTGATGAAATACTGTATTTTAACCTTACTTATTCGTCTTTAATTAATCTTATTTTATCAACCAGTTGTTTTAATCTTAGGCCTGCTTACTGACACTGCAGTCTTTGACAAAGTTGTAAAACATTTTTTGTAGCTAGTCCCTTTTTAAAAAAGTGGCTATTGAATATCAAATGTCATTAAAAGAGTTCCTCTGTGTTGTCTATGCAGGTGTTAAATGGCACAAGGCCGCACTGTATTCTGCATAAACTCCTCCTGACCCTCCTGGCCCTGCCAAGCTCTCTAGACAGGAGGGAGGTGTTTGCTAAGGTGAGTGTTACAGGCTTACCAGACTGTTTCATTATGAGTGACAGTTTCTTTTAAATTCATAAAATTCATTTTTAAAGGTAACTGTGACATTTGATTTTTTTTTTATATCACAAGTCGTTGCATCTATTAGGGCTGTCAGTTTTTTAGAATGATTTTGAATGAACGCATCATTTGTTTGAATTAATTGTGTATTTGTTCCTGTGTCAAGGTGTTCAGCAGAGCCCAGGCTCTGTCTGACAGCAAGCAAACCCCTGAAGCTTCACCTCGACCGGGCAGGTGGGCAGGAAGACCCCGTGTCCGCAGAAGGAAATTTACTGTCCAGAAAAGTTATGATGCCAAAAAAAAGAGCGAAGAGAGTTCATCCGGCGATAGTGACGTTCCTGCAGCCAAACCTGGTCTACACATTCCATCCCTGCATTACAGAGACATGGAGGACTCAGACTACACAGACAATTCATCTGGTAACACCCACAATAATAAGTGTGTTACTGGATTAGCTTCAACATAATCAACATAATCATTTGTTTATAGAGATCCGAAGTGGGAGGAGCTGTTTTCGGGCGCCCCTGGTTCTGGAAGTAAAAATCTTGTTCATTTTTCCCAAAGACAATGTTACGTTACTCACAGTTCTCTCTGTTCAGCAGTTTGGATCAGCATGAAACTCTCCCAGTTAAATCACCAGTACAAATAATGAACAAGTACATTAGAAAGTATCTGGTTCTTTTAAAAAAACGTCAAAAGTACAAGACCGTGTATATAAAAATTTCAGGGTAGAAGTTAACTATGATTTCCAAGGTGCAAAAAAAAAACAGCCAATCACCAAGCTCAAAATGCACGAGCTAAATATTATGTTGTAAAACAGATTTTACAATCTGCAGCATGAGTCAGTTCAGTTTTAATTTCTGGAACACTGTGGCACCGCTTTTTGTTTACAACTTCAACAAAGAAGCATTTTAAGATCTTCGCACTCTGATTCACACTTTTTAGGGGAATTTTAAACCCTAATTATAGTGACGGGAAACAAAGAGGGGAAGAAAGATGGGGTATGACATGCAACAAAGGAACCACTGTGGGAATCGAACTGCGGACGTTGTGTTCATGTCCGCCGTGTTGTGTCTTAGCTGTCCGTCATGTCAAAATCACAGACAAGATGTGATTTCTCAGAAATTCAGTTGAAATAATTGAAACTGGTGGCTGTAACATAAACTTATAAGATTGTCACATCATCTGGGGGAGTCCTGTGTTTCTATATTAAGGATATAATTTAAAGATAATTTTGAAATGGGAATACAAAATATGGAAAAGCCCTTCCGGAACCAGCAGCCCTTCCCGCTTCGCAACTCTATTCAGGGTATCTGCAGGTCTTAAAGTGTTTGACTCAGGTTTCCTCAAGAAAGATGGTATTTAAGTCTTAAATTTCATTCACAAAGGTCTTAAATATTTTTTTGGCCTGTCATAGGCAGTAATGTTAGTTATAAAATGATTTTTAATGTGATTTTAACGAAACCTGACTGGAAAATCCCCACTTCTATTGTTCCAGACCTCAAATTAATTAGTTATTTTTTTAATTTGTTAATCCATTCATCCACCCATTCTTTCTCTGCTTGTAGCGAAAGGAGGGCTCCCACACCAGGTCTTGATCCCTGGTCTCCCAGACCACGGAGAACTGCGCTAACCACTCAGCCAAAGGGTCAACCCACTACCCAAGGGCCAGTGCGTCTAGTCATCCGTGGTCATACTCTCTAGAAGGCACGGGCCTGCACCGTGACATTACCCCCCTCCTTCAGGAAGCACACCCCTGCGCTTCAGCCTACCAGCTCCCTCACGCCTCTGGGCGCATGAGCTTCCAATGGCCTTACAGTCTAACCATCCCACTTCTGACACCAAATGTAGCGAAGGAGGGCTCCCACACTGGGTCTTGAACCCCTCGTTCACTATACTGCTGCTTATCCACGTCCAGGTCATGATTAATGAGCAATTAGTTATATTATTAGGATTGATTGTTATATACTGCCAGCCAGGAGGTAATGACAAATGTGAAATAAATTTCACATTGCACTTGGTAAATAATTCTAGCCCTTATCACACAAATTTTTTTGATATCTTTCATACTTTGACTGTGAAACAGATATTAAATTGCATTCTGTGTGGTATTAAAAATGTCTTTTTAACTTGGTGAAGCCTTCAGAAACCCCGTCTATTGTCCTTTATTACAGAATGAGATCCATTGTGATGCCAACAGTATAACCAATATGACTGTGTGTTCTGTTTTTATCAGATGTGGTTGATGTCACCGAAGAGTCCAGAATATCTGGGACCAGCAGATTAATAAAATCGGAACGTAAGAAGTTATTAATACTTATCGTCGGCTCACAGCATTGTGAACAGTCCTCTTCATGACGTGTACATTATCCACCGCAGAGAACCTGCTGCCTTCTTAAGTTACATTAAAGCAAGCGATGCAGACACTGCATGCTGTAATACAATCATACACAATACTGCAGAAATGAATTTTGTATAAAAAGTACACATGGAGTTAGGATCTGGAGCACACGGTAATAATAAGAACTTTTAATAAGGTGCAGCCACAAACGTTTCAAGATAAAGCATGTCTTCATCAGAGTCAGAAGAGGCAGTGATGCTGTAGATGTTTAAAATACCTGCGCTCAGCTAATAGCTGTCTCAGGATGGACAGGTTCTGGGTGTTGCTTATGTCTAGCCAATGCTATATAGTCACAGCACATATACAGTGGATATACATGTATATATCAGAAAAACTATTAAACTATTAGAAAACATCATACACTTATTAAACAAGAAAACAAGATAACTTCATTTCCTCATTTAATTCATTTGGTTCAGTTGTGTTGAGTGTTTAAATAACAAGGCCAGGCGTTCACACCGCAGCAAGTAGATTGACGATGAGCCTTTCAAAATGCTTTCTATTCAGTAACTAAATGTTATTGTTTTGTTTTGGGTTTTTTTTTGCAGCTCAAATAACTCCGCAGGCAGAGTCTATATACATTGTGTGCAGTGATGATGATGATGTTGATGTCGATGTCGATGACGACATGGTTTCGACGGTCACACCAACCAACTCAGCAGGGTTGCAGGTAGAATCTAATGTAAGTTTATTTTAGTTTAGTATAGTTTAATAGCCAATAATCTGTAGTACTAACAGCTTTACTTACTATATACTAGATACATGTATATCAGATTTAAACATAATGATTTGTAGCTAACGAAGTATTTGTGGCTAACTGTGTCTGTACAATATTAAAATTACTTTGATTCGGTGGGGGTGTGGTGCTTTGATTACAGGTTAAAACAGAAAATAACTGAACCACTCGTGGACAACATGTTTTCAAAGTTTTTTTTTCAAGTTTTTGAAAAAGTATTTATACATACCTTGTCAGAAACTGTCAGCATGCGTTAACATCTTGTGTGTATGCGTGACTGTGTACAGGATGCAAACGGGGAACTGGTCTGGGGTCAGATGGAGGGCTTCACTCCCTGGCCAGCCATCACCATACCGTGCAGGGGAGAAAGTCAAGTTCCAGGGAAGAGGATGGTGGAGTGGTACGGACAGGGAGTGTCGTCTCAGGTGAGTCCGACGTCAAGTGGAGAGATGAAGGAGTGCAGTGAATCTGGTGGCTGTAACTGGTGTTTATTGATTGACAGGGCTCAAGAATATTAAAAAAAATCATAATCGTGGCAGCAATTCTTTAATATTATGATATTTTCATCACTAGATTCTTCTGTTTTGGTCCAGCAGGATCTTTACAGCTCCTCACATTAACATTTAACACTGACTACATATTAATACAAGGGCCTGAGTTTCTGATATTATCACATTTTTTACTGTATTCTTATATCTATTTCTATTTAGGTACCCAAATCTAGATTTTGTTAACGTTGTCAAGGTATTTTTCACTGATTTCTTGGTTCTGATTGTAGATCAATGAGCAGGCTCTCAAACCATTCTCTGCCTTCGCTCAGTACTACTGTGCAAATTCCTTCACCATCCTTGTGACCTACCGAGAAGCCATTTTCTCATCGCTGCAGGTGAGTGTGTCTGTATATTTTTTGATATACATAAACAGAAAAAGTAATATTGTGTCAACTGACTTAAGTGATTAACAGGATCAGATTTCTTCCTGCTGAGCACTGATCAAATTTCACCAGATCTGTTTTCTTCTGTGCCTTTCTGAACTTAGATTCTGAATGTTCGTATGTGATGCGTATTTGTCTTCCTGCTGACATATTCATGTTCCTGTTTATCAGGAGGCAGCTCTGCGTTGTAAGAAGAAGTTTTCTGTGCATCCAGAGGACAAAGATGAGCTGCTGAAGAAGATGTTAGACTGGGCCTTTGGAGGCTTTAAACCTACCGGGCCAGATGGATTCAAACCAACGGCCTCCATAAATGGTACAAACTAATTAAGAACCTGAATAGATCATAGACTGATTACATTAGAACTGCAGTCAGGAACATTATAATAATAATAATAAAGTCACAATGAAACAGAAGTTAGAGCATCTTTAACTTCTACTATTATTTCCCAATGAAAAAGAATATGTGAGCAATGTACATTACAAATCCTTTACATTTGATTGGACCACTAAAAAATGGGCGGGGTTTAGCAAATACAGCGCAATACAGAGCTGCAGAGGACTGTTGGTATGCTGTATGACGCTGCTCTGATACCTACTACAACCCACACAAGTGGTCAGGTGCGGTTGTTAGGGCTGGGCGATATGACCAAAATCTCATATCCCCATATAGGTCATTTTATATCCTAATAATGATACTTATCCTGATATAACACATTTTAATTCAATGAATAAATAGTTGGGTTGTGCAATTACAAGAAGAGCAATTTATCAATGTAATCAGGCTCCAAATGATGAAAAATATTGCCATAAAGAGATTTGTCACAACGAAAAAAATGATAGAGCATAATATGAAACGAGTTTTTCTTTCGTCACACAATATATATTTTATCAGTCTCCCAAAGTCACATTTGATTGGATACATCTTTGTAAAGGCCATTGAGTTCAAGTTCAAGAGAGTCATCAAACGTTTTACAGGAAGAGAAAAGACGGGGATTTTATGTAGAAGTACTCAAAAATTATTTCTTGACATGCATATAAGAAGACGTCATGTAATTCAGTGATAACCTGGAAAAATTAAGCTGTTTTTTTTAGTTCCTGCAGAAGAAAATCATATTCTAGTAAAAAAAAAATCACCCAAAAACAGAAGTGAAGTATTCAAAAGTGTCCCAACTTTGCTGCAGTGCTGCAGCTGAAAAAAAGGTTCAAGTTGGGCTAACAGCTAACAGGGATGTCGCTGGGTAAAGAGCACACATGCTCAGCAAACCCTTCACGAATAAATGTGTGTGCATGATAACACAACTCTAACACTGGTAACTGTGGGGTACTGTTGTGTAAAAGATATGATGGTCACATGCATGATTGTTTTTTTTGTCCAGGTGTTACTAAAAGAAACAGGAGACCAAAGGTGAAGAAGAAACTCTTCCCAAAAGCCGCCTCTTCTCTCCAGACCTCCACCTCTATGAGCAGCAAGAGCAATATCATCACCGAGCTGAAGGAAGTGTCTGTCTCCTTAAACAAACTGTCGTGCAACTCCAACGAGAAATCCTCCCACAAAGGCGACGGTGGAAAAACGGCATGGGAAGAACAATTCGAGTTTGGAAAAGGCGTCAAAGGCGTCATGAAGGAGAAGCGACCCAGAGGAGGATGGGCAGCAGAGACGGGGAAACGAGGGAAGGGAGGGTGGGAGGCAGAGAAAGATGACTGGGGAGGAGGATGGGAGGAGGCGAAAGGAGGATGGGGGAAAGGGAAAGGTAAGGGAGGGTGGAAAGGAGGAAAGGGCATGAAGAAGAAAAGCAGTCTGTTTGATGGATTTGATAATGACACGTCGCCAGACTTTGTGCCGAAGAAGAGGGCCTACACCAAAACTTACAATAAGGTCAACCAGCCGCCCAGCATCTACACCCAGCCGGACCAGAAACTCAGAGGTACCAAAGTGAATTTAATGCTGTTATTAAAACATATACACTTACACTTTTTATGAATTTAAGTTTCATTACAAAATATTCAAATGGCAGAGAAATAGATCAAATCAAGGGGGTTCATTAATAGTTGGGACAAGATGCACAGATGTACAGAGTGGATCTAGATCTGAACTTGTTTGTAGATCATGTAGGATGATCAATTGATCTGGGGCACGTAAAGGAATAATTTGACATTTCAGTAAATACACTTATTCACTTTCTTGCCAAGAGTTAGATGAGATGATCGATAGTACTCATGTCTGTACAGTAAATATGAAACTGGAACAGCCAGCCTGGCTGAATCTCCCAGCACCTCTAAAGCTCACTAATTAACATGTTATCAATAAATCAATCAGTCAGGTACATCACGCCCAAAATGTCAAACTTTAAGGGGATCAGTTATGATATTCTAGTGAGACAACTGCTCAAACTAACAGATTTTGCTGCCAGCATCTAAACCGTTCCATTCAAAATACACTTTGACGGATTAGAATGAATTCATAATAATAAACTTTATTTGTACAGCACATTTCCTACAATAAAAGCATCTTATAAAAAACAAAACAAACTGACTTATACTGATTTATAGTTGTTTCCTTATTATTGGTTTCTTTTCTTGCAGAGGAGACCATTCGTAGGATCATGGACATGAAACTGTTCATTGACGGTGAGTGTTTAGGGACGTTGTATGTCATTAAATTCTAAACTCATTTCCCTTTTTATGTTTACATGTGTTTCAATTGCTAACTCTCCAGTGAAGACTCTTACTAAGCTTTTACATGGCGAAACATAACATGCATACATAGATACGTGACTGTAGATGCATTTCTATGCATGTATAGATAACGTCACTCACTCGGCCTCTCATCCGTCTCTCACTTGCTTTCTCTCATTTTGTGTCTGCAGGCTTCTGTTTGTGTTGTGGAACTGAAAACGTTGAGATATTCCACCCTCTATTTAAAGGCAGCCTCTGCTTGAAGTGTAAAGTAAGAAACTATCAACCTCTCTTGTGTTACAGTAGCAGCTTGTCAGAGCACTGTGAATGTGTGTGAAATGTGTGATACCCTGTTATAAACTTCCTAATGTCTGTGATGCTGTCTGTGTTCCTGCAGGATAACTTTACAGAAACTCTGTACCGTTATGATGAAGATGGTTACCAGTCCTACTGTACCATCTGCTGCTATGGACTGGAGGTGATACTGTGTGGCAACGATAGCTGCTGCAGGTTGGTCTGTTCATCTCTTTCTCTACATTTTAATCTGGCTTTCTGGAATTTTTTTTTCTTTTTGTAATCTTCTTTTCTTTCCCTACGTCCTCTTTGTCTCTCCATTTGCAGATCTTACTGTGAGGACTGTCTGAACATCCTCGTCGGTCCGGGGACGTTTGATTCGTTGAAGGTGCTGGACCCATGGATCTGCTACATGTGTCAGCCTCACCAACCCCACGGTTCACTGATTCCCAGAGAGGACTGGAGCATTCGTGTTCAGGAGTTATTTGCCAACAACAGCGCCATGGCGTTTGTGAGTGATCAAAGATAGTGTTCTGGCCGTGTAGATGACCCACCCCTCATGGTATTATTCAGACACATTACTCAATAACAAACCGATGCACATTAAGGGATCCCTAAGATTACAGGGATCTTAAATTGTATGGAAAAAGCTTTTCCCAAAATACCTTTTTCCATCCATTAGGAAACCTGCTGGCTCCGTTTCCATGTGATTTTGACCTTTTTCTCTTTTGTAGGAGCCACACAGAGTTTACCCGTCCATCCCTGCAAACCTGCGCAGACCCATCCGAGTTCTCTCGCTGTTCGATGGCATCGCGACAGGTGAGATCACACACCTGGCTTTGTTTTCATGATCCTGTAAATCAGAGTTTGATGACCAAATGGTCTGATGCAAAAAATGGATTCATCTACCATTTTTTGATTAATTGTTTAGTCTATCATCATCATCATCATTCTAGTGTATATTTGTTTAAAAGTCATGTTTTCTTCCTGATGTCTGTTAGAAGCTTAAAGTGTGTGTCTGTATTTTTTTAGGCTACCTGGTGCTGAAGGATCTCGGCTTCAAAGTGGAGAAATATGTTGCCTCAGAGGTTTGTGAGGATTCCATCGCCGTGGCAACCATCAACCACGACAGGAAGATCATCCATGTTGGTGATGATGCCCGCTTCATCACCCAGGAACATGTATGTCCAAACACACACCCTGCCTAACACACAATTATTAATTAGTTAATGAGGTAATATTGTTTTCCTTCCCACCATATTTCTCTGCTGTTTGACGTCTCATGTCTTGTTGTTTTGAGTCATTTCAGGATAAAATAAAACTGGACTGATAGAAACCACTTTTTTTAAATTTTTTGTTTCAGCTGGAGCAGTGGGGTCCGTTTGATCTGCTGATTGGTGGCAGCCCCTGTAACGACCTCTCCATCGTTAACCCAATCAGAAAAGGCCTCTATGGTACGTGAGTCTCATGTATGCATGTCAGTCTTCAATGCATTGATTGTCAAATATTCATAATAATCATTAAATGTAATTTTTTTTTCAAATTTTCATCTGGAAAGGTGCTTTCGTATATTTGTAAAGACAGACAAAATAAGCAGTTTGGGCTCTGGGAACTTAGTGGTCATTTTACATTATTGTTTACTTTTCACAGACTTATCGATCATTCAAATGTTAATCAAATAAAACAACTAATAGAAAATAATTATTATTTGCAGATCTGATTAATAATACGGTAGGGCTGCGATTAATCTGTTGATTATTTTCTTGATTAATGGATTAGTTGTTTGGTCTGTAAAATGTCAGAAAATGGTGAAAATTTATGATTAAGTCCTGCATTCAACCTAAAATATCTTGTTTTGTCCCGACCAACAGTCCACAGCCCAAAGATATTTGGTTTATTATCATAGAGGACGAAAGGAAGCAGAAAATATTCACATTTAAGAAGCTGGAACCAGAAATTTTTGGCATTTTTTTTTTTTAAATGACTCAAAATGATTAATTGATAATCAAAATGGTTGCAGATTAATTTTCTGTCGGTCAATTAATCAACTCTTCATCGCATCTCTAATTTTCTCATATCGTTTTGTCAGAAATGAGGGAAAATGCCTGCGATCATTACGAGCCCAGGCTGACATCTTCAGATGTCTTGATTTGTGTGATCAACAGTCCAAAACCCAAAGTTTACTGTCGTGTCTGACAGGAAAGCTTCAAATCCGAAATTTGATTATTAAAATAGTTGTAGATTACTTTTCTGTTGATTGCCAATTGATGAAAGGACTAATTGTTGCAGCTCTAAGTCATGGTAAAGAATATTTTGGCTTCAACCCGTCACTGCAATGCTTTGATTATAAGCTTTAATCATCATTATGCAGGTGCTGTGTAGTTGTGTTTGAAACTAGTCTAAAGAACTGTTCTCTGCTGGTATTCCCTCCTCTCTGCGGCAGAGGGCACTGGCAGGCTGTTCTTCGAGTTCTACCGCGTCCTGCAGCTGCTGAAGCCCAAAGAGGAAGACCCCAGGCCCTTCTTCTGGCTGTTTGAGAACGTGGTCTTCATGAACACACACGACAAAGTCAACATCTGCCGCTTCCTGGAGGTTCGCCACTTCTTCTTTTCTTCCCTCTCCTTTATTTGTTTCTCTCTCCTCTCCACTCCTCCCTTTCCTTTTCTGCCCACCCCTTCCTTCCTTCCCTCTCTGTTGCACTGCTGTTTATCCCTACCTAACAAGTTGTAAACACAGAAAGCTGACTGTTGCTGCTATCTGATTGTTTGACAGTGCAACCCGGTGCTGGTGGATGCAGTCAAAGTTAGCCCGGCACACAGAGCTCGTTATTTCTGGGGAAACATCCCGGGGATGAGCAGGTAAGACATTCAATGAATTTAAGTTTAGTTTTTCAAATTTTACTAATGACAGATTGCATGTATGTGATGCACTCTGCTGATGACACACAGCTGTATCTCTGGTACAACCTGCAAAGTCTCAGACAAACCAAATCATCTCTAAAACACACTTCTCACTCTCGCACTTCTCTCGACATTTTCTTCTTGTTTTTAGATATTGTCTCCTTTTATTTCCGTTTTCCTTTTCATAATCCTGTAAAGAACTTTTTGTGTTTTTAAAAGTGTTGTATGAATAAAGTTTGCTTGCTTGCTGCTCATCTCCCATCAGGCCTATTGCAGCCTCCCAGAACGACAAGTTGAGTCTCCAGGACTGTTTAGAGATCGGAAGAGAAGCCAGGGTCAGTGACCGAACCCACTGCTTCTATCTTCTTTTGTTACTTTGTGTCATCTACATCACTTCTCTTGTAATTAATGTGTCTAAACAGTTCTGATTAAAATGTTCCAGGTCACTAAAGTGAGGACAATCACCACCAATCCCAACTCTCTGAAGCAAGGCAAAAATGTGTCTCAGCTGCCTGTCCTGCAGGACGGCAGGGAGGACAACCTCTGGATCACTGAACTGGAAAAGTAGGCATTGATGATGATTCACATATATGGTGTTAAATATGTGGATCACTGAATTTGAAATTAATCTGCCAATTATTTGCTTGATTAATCATTTGCTCTATAAAATATCAGAAAAATGTCTAGTATAATGTCCTGGTGATTAAGGTGGTTATAATCTATATATTTATCATAATGTCTGATGCTTTACGGAGCTTTATAGTGAGTTTCAGCTCATTGTTTATCTGTCCGGCTGCAACTTTACTGTTTTTGTTCACTCTCAGCGCTCAGATATTCAGTTTACTGTCATTGAAGAAAACAAGCAAATATTCTGGAACCACAATTTTATTTGGCATATTTGCTTGAAAAAAAGGCTTAATTAGTCAATCACCAGAATAGTTACCTTCTCCCTCATTCTCCACCAGAATCTTTGGTTTCCCCAAACATTACACGGATGTGAGGAACATGAACCGGCAGCAGAGGCAGAAGGTGCTGGGGAAGGCGTGGAGTGTGCCGGTCATCCGTCACCTCTTCGCTCCCCTGAAGGACTATTTTGCCTGCGAGGAGCTGCTTCCTTTGACCATTTCCAGCACATCTACCTCCAACTCCATCACTTCCAGCTCCATCACTTCCACCTCCCCGTCCTCTCCTGCCTCTCCAGAACTGCAGCAACTGAGATAGAGAGGTTGGTTTTGTATGTTGTTGTGTGTGTCTTTAGAGGGGCTCTTTTAAAAGATCAGAAAAGTATATGTATTTTAAAATAACTAGGTGGAGTGTGAATGGTCTGTCTCCATCTGCCTCCACCATGTTCAGAAGGCCAGTTACTTACTTTGGCCCCCAAAGCCACTCTCAGTCTCGGACATAAAATGGCAGATTATGCTTCCTCTAGTTCTTTCTTAGTCTTTTTATCCTCCTGAAGGGATAAGGCGATTTACGATATTTTTCTTAACAAATCTCATGTTTGGAGCCAAACCAACAATGAACTGATCTACTAACAAGTGTTGTGTGTGTATCCACAACCTGAAAAATCGCATTTCTTGGAGCCGTAGACCTCTGTTGTTGTCCAAAAACTATTAAAAACATGTCAATGAGCCACACCGCTGCACTGGGTGACATGTTCCTTCAGTATTATGTCATTAGTAGTTTGTTGAGAAACAGCTTCAAAGACTAACAACAGCGATCACATCAGTCTCCGGAGAGTAGTTCTGTGTAAGGCAGATGCTTACTGCACATGTGCAGGAACGCTGTTCTGTTTAAGTCACGAGGTTGTGATATGTAGCACAACAATCTAGCAAAGCTGTAAACAGAACTGCGTTCCTGCACATGCTCAGTGACAGAACTACTCTCCTGAGAGTTAAAGTCTTATCACTGTTATTATTTGGAGCCGTTTCTAACTAATGTGATCACTCTCTTCAGGGACAAAGGAACATGTGACCCAGTGCAGCTGTGTGGCTCACTGACGTGTTTTTAATAGTTTTTGGACAACAACAGAGGTCTACAGCACAGAGGAATAAGATATATCAGGCTTTGGATACACACACAATACTTGTTAGTAGATCAGTTCATTGTTGGTTTGGATCCAAACATGAGATTTGTTGACTATAAGGTAAATATAGAAAATTGCCAGCCTTATCCTATTGGAGTTTAAAGACACTGCCATCCTTTTTCACCCAAAATGTTCAGGGACTGTCAGTGGTGCTACCAGCCAGCAACCAGCTACACATTTCAGCCCGGACAGCTAAAAAAGCCTGTTGAAAAGCAGAGGACTAAACTGTTTGGGGGGCAACATTTCTAAACTTGGTGCTATGTGCTGTTGTTCATTTTGAAAATAATGTATCAAATGTGTCTGTTTTTCTCCGGGGGTGTGTCATCAGTACCATCAGTATAAACTGTTGGTTTGGATCGATAGTATTTAACATTAAATTTTGATCCCATATCCTGAGATTACATGTGCCTTTACATAGGGCATGTATTCAAGATTTTTAACTGTTTTTTATTAATAGATAAAACATTGGTGAATGTTAAAAAGAGAGATTTGTTTTATTGTGATATTTTACCTACTTCTTTTAAATAAATGGGGTTGAACCATGTTGAGCAGAATAGATTTGAGAGCTGGCTCGCTACTTGACTGATATTTGAATCATGTTACTGGGAGAAAAAGAAAACATTAATTTTTCATGAGATTGAAAATGTGATATTCTGTACAATATTTTAATTTTTCCTTCTATTTCCTAACCTAATCAAAACATCAGTGTCGATAAAAGTATTCACTTTTTTTTAAAAGAAAAAGGTGTTTGTATCTAATTTCAACTATTTTTTTGTTTGGTTCTCTATGTTTTTAAACTCAGGGAAGTAGTAAGTAGTGCATTGAATTGCATTGATTGTTATTGCTGCATTGGTGTTTTGTGTGTGTACAGGTGTGTGTGTGTGTGTGTGTGTGTGTGTGTGTGTGTGTGTGCACTTCCACTTTAATGCCAACAAAACTGTAATGGACAAAAAGGCCGTCACGAGTCTTTAAGCTGTTGGTGCTAAACAATAAAGCCATACTAATGATCACGGCTATCTGCTGCCTAATAATCATCTATATTGTGTTTGACTTCAGAGAAACAGTGAATGTTACAAAAGCTCTGGTTAAGGCACAGACATATCTATGAATCTGTTACCCAAAGCTGCTCATCCAGTATGTTCAGATTATGGAAAATCCTGTCCACAAATAATCTTATTTGTTGTTTAAAAATAGTAGTGTTAGAAGTTACTTTTCTTCATCAGTGGAACTGAATTTCCATATTGAATTTTAATATTGTGTTTTATTGGGATTGTGTGTAACTATACTGTCATTTTTAGCCCAACCAGAGCTACATGTCAAATGTTTTCATCATTTACTGATTGTTTTGTTTTATATTTTTTTACTGACTGATGATTGTATTGTGAATACGGGTTGTGTATAGTACTCTCTGTACTGTACCTGACACTGTTTTTATTGATAGCTTTTTAATGAGGGGCACATTTTTACACATTAAAATATTTGAAAGTAGATCAGTGCTCTGTGTTTAACTGTTGGGCTAATTGGGCTGTTGGGCTAGTGATTGAATTGAAATTGATATTTTTTGTACTTGGAAGTGTTGACGAGACCAATAAAATACATAATTTAAACTTATTTGACATTTCTTTGTCTGACATTTGTTATCTGCTGTTTTTAACTTAGTTACCAGTCTACAGAGATTAAGTAAACAAGTAGTGGATATTTTATAGGCTGGTTACAATATTTATAGACCCACTTTATTTAAATTTGACTACTTTTGGCTGAGTAAATATATAATGAAACAAAGGCTTTAGTTCTTTCCCATGCCAGAATTAAATTTTTTGGATAATGCTTTAAAATATTGAGACCTTCATTTGTGAGAATATAATTTACAGATATAACTTAACAGCCATCTAATTAAATAAAAACAAATTAAAAATCTTGATTGTAAGAGTTTTTGAATGTTATTTTTTGTGAGGACTGGGTGGACAGCTCCCTACTGATAAAATTCTTACTGTTCCCTATAATGGTATTGCTAAGTTGCTTGTTACATTTTTTTTAAAGGACATGTTCATAATTTTTCAAGTGTGTCTTAAAACAGCAGTCAGGTGTCCATATGAACAGTGAAAGAGGTTTTCCTCTCTGTAATCATTCCTCCTGTTCATACTGGATATTAAAAGATCCCCTTCAGATGTGCTTTAATGGAAGTGATGGAGGCCAAAATCCACAGTGTGTCCACACAGTCATTTAAAAGTAGATGTGAAGCTTATATGAGGCTTCAGCAGTCTGAGTTAGTCATATCAAGTGGATATCTGCCACATTTACAGTCTTTTTAGCATCAAATTCCCTCTTTGTGTTTCCTCGGACAGTGTTTCCCTGCATTATGCTGCATTATGAAGGGATCTTCTGATGAACAGTATGAACAGGAGGAATGATAACAGCAAGAAAAACCTGTTTCAGTGTTTATTTGGGCTCCTGACTGTTGTTTTAAGACGGACTTGAACAATTGTGAACGTGTCTTTTAAGGACATCTAAATCATAAATGAATGTATTTCCTCTGCAGCCCGTTATCTGCTGTATTTATACCATCCTAGACTGTAAAATTATTCCCTCTAGCCAATAAAGCGTCTCGCCGTCGACACGTTTAGGCGTTACCCCGGTTGCTCTGACGTCATAAAGTCTTTCCTTCCGCTGCCGGTAGAGTGAACGTGAACTGCTAAGAAGAAAAAGCAGAAGTGGCAATAACGTCGAAACGAGCACAGTTTGGTTTTTTATGACACAGCCACAGCCGAGAAAAATACATTTTCAAGTCCAGGAACTGTGAAAGCCAACCGACTCAAGGTGGGTTTACCGGCTGTAACGCCCGGTACCGTTTATTTGCCGGCTAATGCTAAACCCGTTAGCTGAGATGTTAGCCTGTGACGAGCAAGAGCAAGAACCGGGATGCGCCGGTTTCCGAGTAAACCAACCGGGGCGAGGCTCTCTATAGAGATACTACTGCAATTGTCAGTGTCGGTTAAAATGAACAAACTACAGACGCTTTCCAATAACACAAGTGTGTCGCGTTAATGGTTACAAGCTAACTGAAGCTAACGGGGTGCTCGGTGAGTTCAGGGCGGGGAAACCATCTTAATGTCCGGTGAGATAAACGGGCTCGCGTTAGCCAGTGGGGAAAAAACGTAGCTAACATTAACTCCACATTACATTATTAGCTCCACATAACATTAGCTGATATTTAGTCGGTCATACAGTTTAATGGTTAGCCTCGCAGCTAAGCTAGTTAACCGTATAGGAAGCTAAGTTGCTAACGGGGGCCTGTTGCATTAAGCTAACCGTTACCGGCTGTCAGCAGGAATATTATGTAGTGACGCTGCAACTAACGATTACTTACGTTATTATATTGATTGGTGTGCCGATTATTTTCTCGATTAAAGGACAGGTTCACAATTTTTCAAATCTGTCTTAAAAAAAATAGCCAGGAGCCCAAATGAACATTTTTGCTGTAATCATTCCTCCTGTTCATACTGACCATTAGAAGATCCCTTCATAATGCACTTACAATGGAAGTGATGGGGGACAAAATCCACAGTCCACCTTCTGTGCAAACATGGATTTCAAAGTTTATCTGAACCTCTTATATGAAGCCTCAGATATGAGTCAAATCAAATCAATGAGTCAAATCAAGTAGATATCTTTCAACGTTACAGTCTTTTTAGTGCCAAAGTCCCTCTTTTTGTTACTATACTTCCACCACAGCTCAACAGGGAAACACTGTCTGAGGAAACACAAAGAGGGAATTTGATGCTAAAAAGACTGTAAATGTGGCAGATATCCACTTGATATGACTAACTCAGACTACTGAAGCCAAAATGTCTCTCTATCTATATATACATACACACGCACACATAGGTGTTGACTAGGTGAGTAATAATTCACATTTCAAAGGTACCTGTTGTGCGTTTTATTTCTCAACATTTATCTGACATCTCCGTGCTCATTTTGAATCCTTTAGCTGGTCACTAAATATCATTAAGGAGTGGCAATGATGGGTAAAAGTCCAAGTTTTATTTAACAAACAGCAGCACAGCCTGCATCAAGAATCACTTGACATGAAAGCTGCTCATATGATTGAATATTTTCTAACACATGACTCAGTGTTTTAAGTTACATCTCATTTAGAAGTGAAATCGTTTATCAGGATCAGATTGTTCTATGCACCCAAATACAATACTTGACTACATTTTTAAGGGAACTGTTCCTGTAAAGCCCCGAGCTATTACATTCATCTGTTGAGGAAATAACTGGCCTGGCCTGACTTGGAGAAGAGCCACAGCACGGACTGTGGATGCAAGTTTCTATTGTATCTACCTTTTATAGTGTCTGTCATTACACATATGTACTGTTTGTATCATTATAGTGCACACACAATGGCTTTCTTTGTAGCTTCTAACTTCTGCTGCGATCAACCAGTAAACTATGACTGTGGTTTGACTTGGTTGGTTGTAGTTGAGATATCATTTATCATAGAGAGTTGTTTTGGATGCCAGTATATTGGGGTGTGACTGCAGTCATGTGTTCAGTTTAAAACTATGCATTGAAGGATGGGTGCAACACTTTCCCTGTCAAAACGCCAGAGACTAGGCTGTATTAGGTTTCTACATACAAGCAAATCCACAGTGAGATGTCAATTTGGATGCCAAAATCAGTGGTTCAGACAGGTTTTTGTCCCATGTGATTATATTGTGATGAATGTAAAAAAGCAATATGTATTTGTTCCTGTTTTTAGTAAAATAATTAAAAATTATCTGATTATTTATGGAGCAATAACTGCAGCTACTTTGGTTGTCTCCTTTAGGGCTGCAACTGACAGCTGTTTTCATTATAGATTGATTGATTAGTTGTTTGGTCCATAAAATGTCAGAAAATGGTGAAAAATGTCGATCACAAAGCCCAAGATGATGTCCCCAAATGTCTTGTTTTATCCCGACCAACAGTCCATGCCCCAAAGATACTCAGTTTACTGTCATAGAGACTAAAGAAACCAGAAAATATTCACATTTGAGAAGCTGGAATCAGAGAATTTGGAAATTTTTGTTTTTAAAAAATGACTAAAAATAATTTAGGGATTTTCAAAATAGTTGGCGATTAATTTGATAGTTTGCAGCAAATCGACTAATTGTTGCAGGTCGTCTCTTTGCATTAGGCAGATGTTATTTGCGAACAACTTTAAAGCAAGAAATACCTAATTGTGATGACACAGCATCAAGCGTGCAAATTAGGTCAAAGCCACAGGTAACAACCAGTCGGTCTGCTCTACCAGCCACTCTGATAGATTACATCATGTTATTGTGCAAATGTTCCTCTCCATTTCACACTCGTCCCTGTTTTATGACGTCTGATGTTAATGTCCTGACTCCTCTGTGTCAGCAGGTGACCAACAATGGCTGTGAACGTCTACTCAACCTCAGTGACCAGTGACAACCTAAGTCGTCACGACATGCTGGTCTGGATCAATGAATCTCTACAGATGAACCTCACCAAGATTGAAATGTTGTGTTCAGGTAAGAATTGTGTAAACGTTCTCTTATTATGGGAGGACCAGATCTGCTTCATTAACAGACAAGTGTCAGATTTCCTCAAACCGTTCCAGAGTTTGGTGTTTTCACAATGGAAGAATGGACGGGAGATATTTTGCATGGTTGTGTGACTCCAGTCATGTTGTGTAACGGCAGGTCAGTCACCACTGATGCCAAATACTTCAACAATGTGAGAGTAGAACACCGAAGCTTCTGTTTTTATCGTATGAGCCAATAAACTTTGTTTCATTAAGGATAAACTCGAAACACATTTTTGTTTGAAAACTTTAAATTTCAAAATTGTAATGGAATCTGATCAGTTAACCATCTACACAGGGTGCACTTATGTTTACTATATTGGAAGTTCTGACTGTTAATAGCAAACGGATCAGAGATATCCTGATATAGTACGTCAACAATAATGTCTTTGCCCCCTTTAATAACAATTATAGTTAGCCGACTGTAAGCAAGTACATACAATCATTTTTGCCAGACTTTGCGATCGATGGGCTGCCATTACCTCTGTGATACGAGGATAAAACTCCTTCTTGCCGGTTGAAAAGGCGGTGGAGGCCAAAAGGAAAATTTTGTGCTATTGCCTGAACTCTATCACCTGCTGTCTTTGAATATCATGTTAATATCCTTTGTTTGCTTCACACCCATCTGCCTGTGCATGCATGTGTTGTACCAGTGTAGATTTGTCTGACATGTTTATATCTAAACCCACAGTTTTTCATGTGTACTTGAAAGGTGTGTCAAAGCAGTGGATGTGGTACAGCTTGCATTAATCCCTTGTGGACAGATTTATCTATCGTCAAAGAGTTAAGATTCAAAATAAAATATTCTACCACTGGGAAAAAGCACCACATACTATGACGAGATTAAAGCAAGGCGTATTGGTTGTACTCTTCAGATAATTGAGTATAATTTCCATCTGCAGCCTGGATCCTTTGTATGTAAGAGACACTGAAAGATCCACCTAAGGCAATTTATTTCAAAAACTAAAAACTGAGCTGCAGTACACCACAATACCAAAACCTGATGAGACATGAATAGTGTTTTAAGCATCAGTAATAATGTAGGCTGTAGTGCAAATGAATTGCGATTGGTGGTATTAGAAATGTAACTTTATATGTTCAGATAATCAAAGTAGTAAAGTGGTTTGAGCCAGGCATTCATCTCACAGCTGCTGTTCACTGGCCAACAATAAGAAGAACTGAGTTTACAGGTCCAGTGTGTGAAGAAAGATGTTAAAAAGACCTGAAGCTGTCAGAGATGGTTTATGAAATTTAAATGAAAAAATGTCTGTCTGTTTGTGTCACTACAAGTCAGATCTATTTATATCCCCTTCTGTCTCTCTGCAGAACAAGATGTAACTTTTTCTTCTATTTAGAGACTCACCGTTTTTTGATATGTGGTACCTGCTTATTCACTGTGAAGGTTACCTAGGAGGAATTGTACTTTCATTTTCTTTTTTTGTCCAGGTGCTGCCTACTGCCAGTTCATGGACATGCTGTTCCCCAACTCTGTGCCTCTGAAGAAAGTTAAATTTGGTGCCAAACTGGAGCACGAGTACATCCATAACTTCAAGCTTCTGCAGGTTTCCTTTAAAAAGATGGGAGTCGACAAAGTAAGTAATAATCTGAATTTACTGCACTCTACACTACGCGCCATGTTAATACAGATGGGATAGCTGCTTCAGGCCTTGAGCAAAAGTGATGAGAGTCTGTGCCGCAGTTTGTTGTCTATACAACAGGAACAGCTCTTGTACCGTGCCTCTCTTGTAGTATTTAAAAGAAAATCATGCAGAAATTGCAGAGAAATGTCCTAATACTGATTTTTAGGTTGATATCCATTCAACAGTAAGTGAGCACTTCTGCTTATCTCTTTGACGAAGGCTGCATTTCCTGTGGCTGTTTCACAATACGAAACCTTCTAGTGAGTGGATGGCTGGTTTTAAAAAACAAACAAACAATAAAACAAAAAAGTGAAGCAGCTGCAGTGTGTTTGGATTACAGTTATGGTATCCTTACAGCAGTGGACTTTTTTACAGCTCTGATCAGCAGAACTGCAAAATGAGAGAACATGAATAATGTTACCGGATTGTTGAGGATTAGTGAGCACTTGGTCTAGATTACTGGGCAACCTGCCCACTCTTTCCTGTGGTGGGGGAACACTTCAACTATACTTCTACCCGCATACTTGTCTGTCACTGTAAAGGGCCAATTCATGCTTTCCACGTCTGCGCAGCTGCGTTGGTCCGTGTGACGTAAATGTCGTCATCCACCCATATCCGTGAAGGTCCGTGCGCGGACCCCTCTGCGGACGTCCGCGTGCAGCTCAAAATTTGTGACTGCGCGGACTGTACGCGCCAACTGTGCATGTGCTAGAAAAGCAAACAGGAATAGCTGTCTTGTCTACTGTATGTAAATACTGTATTCCTGTTCTCATTAAGCTGTCACTTTTCTTTTTTTCCACTTTGTCTTGTTGGTCTGCAACATACAGGAACTCCTCAGCTGAAAACAGCCCTGTTTACTAGTCCGCAGAACTCCAATTGTAGCATGAATGGAACCACGGACACAGAAAGCATGAATTGGCCTTAAAGAATAATCATTTATAGAAATATGTTTAAAAGAGAAATTTAGATAAAAGTGTAGTTAAACTTGAAACTGCATAACAACCCTGCTACTACGAGAACAGGAGACATGTTTTGACCCTTGATCACTCTGCCTGGTTTTTAAAACGGAGTATCATAAACTGTTTTAGGAGTAACTTCACCATTCGTTCCTTAATATGCAAACTGAAACTCGAGTCTTCCTCTCCCAACCAGCTGAGCTGCCTCCGCTGATCTGATCATGAGTCATTTTGTTTTTCTTAGCTCTTTGTTAGCTTGTCTGTCACTCTTTGGATACTATTTACTCTGTAATGTCTTCATCTGTCAGAGTAATGAGACACCAACGCATAGGCAGAAATACAGCAGAGTATTTTCTAAACCCTGGTTTTAAAAATGAAGGTTAAGTCAACCTAATATGATCATATGTTCTGATATAACCTTTTTGTTTAGCTTCTACCATGTGGAGAAATGCAGGGATGTTGCCTCAGTTTGAGTTCTTCTTTACTATAAAAGCTTTTTAATACAAAATGAAATGGAAACGTTTTTCTAAGTACTTCTTGCAGATTTGGACACTTCATAATATGTTGTCAAAAGAGAGAGATTATGAAAGGCAGAGCAGATGCTGCTTTGATTCATCATTTGTTTTAGCACGCAGCAGCTTGCAGGAATATTGACAAAGCGGCTATAATTTATTCATGGAGCCAACTTCCTTCCTGCCGTCCATTTGTTTTAACTCATTACTGTACGTCTATGTACTGTCTGAAACGCCTGGACATTCATGCACAGACATTTGAATGTGTAGAAAGAGATAAGGGGAAGGAGGAATTCATAGCAGTTCAGGGTTATAATCCCGGGCTTTGTGTCTGCAATGTGGACTTTGCCCCCATTCATGCTTTGTGAGTGTGTATTGTCTAATGATGTCAGCTTCCTCCGTTGCGGAGTAATTAGGTTTACTGCTGAGCCTTTCCTGATGACTGCTTTACTGCTGCTCTCTTCTCCTCACAGCGGCTCAGACTCTGACCAGCTTAATATTTAATATATGTTCCAGTAAAGAAGACCGGACCGGCTCTTTTCTGGGCATAGCATCCTATTAAAGCCATTAGGGCTGCTCTGACCAACCGTTAGTCGATGAGGTTAGTCTTAGTCAAAGTTTTCATTGGTTGGTTAGTCACAGGGAAAAAAAATCAAACACCATTTGGGAGCTGCGCCTTGCCAAAATTAGATCAAAACCTTGTTTATGGCTGGACCATGTATGAAACGCTAGAGGGCTTTTAATTGGAAACGACGGATACAAGAGGTGGCAACACCCAGCCGAGGTGACCAATGAAGTTACACCATTGGCCGATCAATGGTGTAACTTCATCACTCTGCCAGCGACCCGGTCCGCTGTAATAACAGAAGCACCGATTCTTCTGGAAATATCTGTCAGCTTCAGCACTTTCCTGCCGGGAAGCCGCGTAAAATGAGAGATAGGAGAATTTAACGGGACTAACTGACCCACGGGACTGAAAACGGTAACTCAGTCTCCCTCCTGGTTGATCCGACACATTCGTTGTCAACAGGCAGCTCGCTTTGTGCGTGTGCTTGTAAAATTGATATTTTATAGGCTCATTATTACCGTTTTTGTATTTCTCAGTGTTAACAATGTTACTTATAACATACTTTCTCAGCCCTGGAACTCAAACCATTTTCTGATGCCCCAAAAAAAAAATTTAATAATTAAATGATTATCATAAACGTACAATGACTAGTAGACTAACTATAAGCTTTATCAAAAAGGAAAGTTTTAAGCCTCCTCTTAAACGTAGAGAGGGTGTCTGCCTCCCACAGGAGAGGAGCCTGATAGCTGAAGGCTCTGCCTCCCATTTTACATCTGTCCAAACAGGGTCTTTATTCTCTCTGTTTCTGCTTCTAGATCATTCCAGTAGACAAACTGGTGAAGGGGAAGTTCCAGGACAACTTTGAATTTGTCCAGTGGTTTAAGAAGTTCTTTGACGCCAACTATGACGGAAAGGACTATGACCCAGTGGAGGCGAGGCAGGGCCAGGATGCCATGCCCACACCCAACCCGGCCACCTCAGCTTTCAACAAACCCCCTAAAAAGGTCCTCAGTCAAGGTCAGAGCTCTGAGTGATCTGCTGGGTCAAACACTGAAAATGAATGATGATTTATGAACAGGGAGGAGAAATGCTGGCACGTGTTCTTCTTTTAATGACCTTCTGTTACTCGTTCCTTCAGCTCCTCAGAGGCCACCTGTTGCCAAGGTAGCACCCAAGATGGCCCCCGGCAGTGCAAGGAAGCCGGGTATGGGAGGAGCTGACGAGGAGAGGGCAGAGCTCCTGAACGAGGTCAGCACACCATGGTGTAAAAAATAAATAAATAAATAATCATTTGAATGCTCTGTGGAATTATTCACCAACTAAATGCACAGTTATTGTAGAAAAGTGAAGTAACTTTTAAAACAATCAAATAGATTAAATAGCTTTTACATCATATTGAAATCAGCTGATTTGTGTGTGGAAATGTAAAGTGTCTGCTGTCAAAGTAGAGACAAAACTTAATGTTGTTTTGGCTCATTTTTCCCCCAGATGGAGGTCCTGAAATCTACCATTCAGGACATCGAGAAGGAGCGAGACTTTTATTTCGGTAAGCTGCGGAACATTGAGTTGATTTGCCAGGAGAAGGAAGGAGAGGGCGACCCCACGCTGCAGAGGATCATAGACATCCTCTACGCCACAGATGTGAGTGCAAAGTGTGTTTTTATGAAACTTCTTATCATTCCAAACAGGGTGATTTTTAAGGTGGAGGGGGTCAACGTATGTCATTAGCCAACAATTAATTGATCTACTAATTATTCCTCTGTGTCGTCAACCTCCATTGTTGTACAAAAGCTATTAAAAACTCATTAATGAGTCACACAGTAGTACTGGGTGACATCTTCCTCATTACTGTGAACACTGTAGTTTAATTTGAACCAGTCGTTGCCACCCCCCCCCCCCCCCCACACACACACACACACACATACACACATACACACACACACACACACCGTCCTGCTGCCAGAAATACTCACTAGAGCACCAAATGTGGATTCATCTGCTGCTGAAAATAGTCCCCAACAAATGTAATACATCCTCCTGTTTGTTTTCTAAAAAATACAGTGACCAGCTGTTTTAACAAATTACTGAACCTTTTTTAAAATTAAATTATATATTTGTGAGTTTTGTGTCTTCAGTAGCAAACGGCAGGCTTGGAGCAGAGCGTACACCAGATTAAAGCCCATTTGCTGTGCTGTTAACAACTGCTGATGCCATGTTACATTCCTGCAGAGGAATGGCATGCAGCTCGCTCACTGAGGCTGAAAGTCTGCAGCGTCATTTCTTCTGTAGACAGTATGCAAAGTTTCTGAGCACATCTATTAAATATAGTTGACTGTGGCATTTTCCTGATTCTTGCTAATTTAACTTCTGGACAAAATGTCTGGAAAAGTATTACATAAAATAAAGTTTAAAGAAATTATGACATTTGATTAAATAAAATGAGTCATGATATAATCTCATTTACCTGTATTCCATTATTCAATGTTTTAAATGTTGATGCTATAGAAATAGTTAACAGAAGTAGAGAAATCAGAAGCAAGTCTCCTTCGTCTTTAAGCACATCGTTTATTTCTGTATTTTTTACCTGTGTTATGAAGTAAAGCCAAGAGCAGTTTCCTGTTCATGTATATCAGCTCACTGTAGCGTTTCCCATAAATAGGCACTATTGGGCGGCCCACCCAGGTAGATTAAAATCTGAATTTAAAAAAAAAAAAAAAAAAATTTCAGTAAAGACATGCAGGGTTTCTTTAAACAGTGGTGGGCCGCTACAGTTTCACGTCAGCATCCCCCACATGTAACAGACACTTGCGACACTTGTTTGTTTTGATTTTAAATAGTTTCTAATTGTGTCTGGAAATCAAACTTCTTATAAAAATGGCAAATTTTGTTAAAATTTCCCTATTGAATGTTATGATAAGGCTTATCAAGCCTAAAAGCTCAAACCAACACTGTAGAAGTTGATAAAACCGTGGATCTCTAGTGGATAGGAATGTGTTTCCTAGCTGCCAATAGAGTAAGGTCAATATATATTTTATTATGTGAACTAGTATTGACAACAGATGTCCAAAATGTGGATCACAGCAGATCAACAGACCGAAACATAAATATATGGAGCAGTCTGACACTGGAAGGAGGACCGCACACAGCTTGTTCTTTTCACATTCATCTTTATTCAAACATGCTGCTGAATCAAAGTCCAATGTTAGAACTACAGCTTTGTCAGGAGCCAAACAGAAATTATGTGTTTAAAAAAAAAAAAAAAACACTTTATATACATTTTCAAACATCACACGAGGCATCCAATAAGATAATTACATCATTCAATAATCAGGCTTTTGTGTCGCCTGTAATGTTACCCTTCTTTACTCAGTAGCACCATATTGTGGTTAAATCACACCAGCCATAAAAATATTTCATATTTAAAGATGCTTCAAAATGTTCCAACTACAACTAATAATTTTCATTAATAATTAATCTTTTTTTAAATTAAATTTTTTTTTTTTTTTTTTTATTAAACCATTAATCGTTTTGGTTTATAAAACATTAAGTGTTAAAAGTCCCATCACACCTTTCTACAGCCCAAAGGGAACCCATCACATGACAACTGATATTCAATGTATTATAATGTAAGACCTTCCCTCAACAGACCACAACCCAAAGATCTTCAGTTTACCATCAAAGAAGACTAAAGAAACCTGAAAATATTCACATTTGAGAAGCCAAAATCTGAGAATTTTGACTTTTTTTCATAAAAAATGACTAATCAATTATCAGAAAAGTTGACAACTAATCGGCTAACTGTAGCAGCTCCAGCTAAAACTCAAGAGTGACATCACAAATATCCATTTTTCCCACAGCCTCTGGTTACATGACTGTCTCTGTCTCTGCAGGAGGGTTTTGTGATACCGGATGCTGAGGAGCAGGAGGAGTTTTAATATTCAAGACTGCAAGCAACTTTTCACTTAGATGCCCTGGTCTACAAACCCTGGTTTCACTTCCACACCTCAAGATCCTTCCTCAAGCCAAGAAGCCTGTTTGGTTTTATATCCAACACCAAACCCGATTTCGACTTGTGGTCCCCCCTCCTGCCCCCCCCCCCGAACCCAAACCCAGCCCAACCCACTGGACTTCTTCTTCTTCTAGCCTTGAACCGCCAAACAGCACAGCTCCTTCTTTCTTAGACATGACGTCTTTACCAATAATCAACAAAGCCTCGGGCACTGCCTCTTCTTCCTTCACATCTGTCAGTCTGCCAGAACCCCCCCCCCCTCCCCTCCCCCCCCCTCCCCCTCCCTACCTGTAATCCCATCCTTCCCAAAACCAGATGGTGTCACATGCAGAACATATCTGGTTTTTGTAATGGACTTCAGTGTGAAAAACACGGTGATGTTCTGTGTGTGTGTGTGTATACGTGTGTGTGTGTGTGCGCGTGTGGTTGTATGTGTTTAAAAGATCAATTTGAAATAAATCAAACGTGACGAACCTCCTCTGAAGATCCGGCTGTCAGTTTACCAGTCACTTTGTCCCAAACTAACTCCCATTGTTTGTTTTTTCAATTGGTGGCGTTGCCGCCATTTTGTGCCTCTGATTGACACTGATTATTTTTTTCCCTTCAGCTGGAGGAAGATGCGTGTACAGAAGTGAGGAAAAAGTGTACATGCTTGTCCCCCGCTGTTACATTCCCAGTCAGACTGCTTCGTTTCGCACCTTTATGAGCCAAATCTGAAGGTGTGTTGTGTTTTTTATCAACTGGTTCCAATTTTAGTCACGCCAACTATGAATTGTGTGCTTAAAAAGGTAAATAGCAGACTTTCAGAAACACTGCTAACATAATTTGTCAGTCAGATGTACCCTGCTATCACCCAGGAAGCTGATAAAACAAAATGAAGTGAGGGAAAAAAAGCAACCTGTGGACGCCACACGTTGAGACTGAAGGGCTTTGGGTTTTGTCTGGGACAAGGCGACAGTCGGGTCTTCTCTTGGCCTTTTTTTTTTTTTTTTCTTTTCCATTTTCGCCACCATCTTGATTTTTGTCCTGTAAAGCTTCAGAAGAGCTTTTGTAAATGTATGCTACTGTTTTATTACATTTTTTTCCCCACTCCATTTTCTCTTCTGTTTGTCTTATTTTCCCTGTTGTCTGTTTTTTGATAACTTTTCTTTTTGGGGGCACCTGTCACTCATGCTGTTATACCTTTGTTTTCTATTTAGGTTATTTAGTTTTTTTCCTCACGCTGACTAAATGATCACTCTGGAATGATTTCACTTGTGTGCTGAAACTTTTTTTTTCCTAGTCACGATAATAGAGAAAGGGTTTCAGATATCTAATGTGGTCGCTGGTCTTGTAGCTGATCAGTGTTTATTTTTTTGTTTTTGTTTTGTTTTTTGTTCTTTCCACCACCCTCATGCTCCTGCTCAGCCTTGGTGTTCACATTTCATGAGTCCTTAAACGTGCAGTTCTTAATTTCAAGAACTTCTCTTCGAGTCAATGTGAGATGAAGCGTTCTGCCTTTTGATCAACATGCCAACGTTTAGTAAAAAGTGCAAAAAAAACAACTTGGACTGCATGATCAGCAGTAGTTGTTTTGTTTGTTTTGTCTTTTTTGGAGCATCTGTTTTGTACCAGTGGCCCTTATTCAGCCCCTTAGCCAATAAAAATAATTTCTGAACGGCGGCGGGTATTCAGACACTGTGAGCTCTGACTGTGGCTGATCAAATTCGTGTAGCCGGCTGCAGTCAAGACGATCTTCTAACATCTGCCTGGTTGAGTTGTGAAAGTGGCTCCGGTCAGGTGGATTAATCAATCTTTCTGCTCTGATTACTGATGTTGGATTTAGTTTTACCCGAAGCTGTTAAATACTGTGGGATCAACAAATTATCTATAAACTCGCCACACTGAAGGCATATTGCAAGACAGGTGTCTCCCCCCCCCACACACCTTTTTTTTTGTATTTCCACACCCTGATTGACCAATTTTAATACTAATATTGTATATTGTGGATCTAATTTGAGACCAGTGTTTCCACTGTACTATGTAAAAATGTCTTTGTACGGAATTTGAAACCCAGAAACTAACTAGTGTTTATTTCACACAAACCCTGTTAACAGCAGCATGTTATTAGAATACATAACTTAATCAATGGCCTTATTCATAAAAGAAACTTTTTTTTTTCCATAAGCAAACATTTTTCATAACCTTTTTTTGTTATTTTACTTTAATGTACATCTCTGCTGTTTTGGGCAAATGTTTGTACTGTTACAGTAATATTTTTAATGTGGTCTGAAAATAAACAACATTGGAGGCATTTTGGACAAAAGCTCAGATGTGTCAGGGTGCCGCCGACTGCCGGTCTTCCTTAAAATGCTCATGAAGCAAACGAAATATGTTAATGTTTGACATTAGTCGAGTGGAATTTAAAGATTTCTGGTGAATTATTTGTTGTGTTTTAGTTGCCACCAGTTAGATGAAAGATGCAAGTTTGTCTCCATAAGGAAATAATTTGTTAGATTAGTATCACAGCTGCAGATTGACAGATTATACAGCATTTTTTTTCTTCTTTGAACAAACAGATGAGCTGACATGCAGATGTTTAGCATTGAAGTGTTGTAGCTGCATGATGTGATAGTTGACAGAGCTTACAGGCCTTTAACAAACACTGCCATAAGTAGAAAGACTGAATGTTGCACTAAATCAGAGGGTGCCTGGATCGTTGTTTTTTGTATTTTTTCTGGTCGTTGCCTTCAGTAAAACCACATTAAAAAAAAAAAAAAAAAGAAAAAAAACTTCTTTGACCTTTAGGAATAATTTCCATATCCTAATTTTTCAGAATGTATGTTTTTTTTAACACTCCAAAGAGTGATTTGAACGAGGGAAAATCTTGTTTATAAGCACAGTAGTAGAACCTTGTACTGCGGCGATGTGCATGTGCACTAACTTATATTTTGTTGTTTTGTCTCCGTTCTCCAGCTTGCAGCATTTCAGATGAAACTGACTATGAGGTTCAATTGTTACCTGTAAATTTGAGTTTTCATCTCAATATTTGGGTGAACAGTCCAGGACTAGTAGCCTTTTTTCATCTGTAGTCCTCCAATTTGTTTGACAATGCAGCTGGAAAATGATCCTAAACAAACTGGAATGTTCTGGATTGTCAGTTTGTTTCTTCTCCAGTTGAAGTGATTCTTGTTTCCTTTGCTGAAGACCAAACTGAAGGTTAAAAAAAAAACCCTTGAAACAAGCAGCAAGTGAAGCTGTTACAGTAATATTGTTAATGTGGTCTGAAAGTCAACAACAGATGCATTTTGGACAAAAGCTCCTAAAACAAATATATTTAAAATAGGACTTACTTTGTACTGTTAGTTTTTGTCTCCTAAAACTGGGGTGAAGAGTCCTCCACTCCTCTTCTGACATGGATGTAACCCCCCCCCCCCCCCAACTTAAACCTCACCATCATTGTCATTTCAACTCTGAATGTGCTGAAGTACAGAGGCAACACATCAGAATAGAGATGATGTGCAGGGTTTCCCCTAAATGCTGCTGACTGTCAGGATCGTCTGTCAAACCCACAATTGTCGAGAAAACGCTTGAGTTCAGTCATTTCAGAGACTTAACGTGAGGATTCATCAGAAGGATTTACCAAATGTGTTCAGTGAAAGCTGAAACACAATTTCTCATTTGATTTGATTTTCATAAGATTAAACCTCAGTCATCTGTTACTGCGAGCAGGTTAAAATAAATGCTCCCAATTAAAAGCAAGTACAGTGTAGGCTCTTATTTGTTGTTGCAGAAGACTGATTTTAGCACAAGTGTCTCAAAACAACAGTCAGGAGCCCAAATGAACAGTGAAACCTGTTTTTCTTGCTGTAATCATTCCTCCTGTTCATACTGACCATTAGAAGATCCCTTCATAATGCACTTACAATGGAAGTGATGGGGGACAAAATCCACAGTGTGTCTACACAGTCATTTAAAAGTAGATGTGAAGCTTATATGAGGCTTCAGCAGTCTGAGTTAGTCATATCAAGTGGATATCTGCCACATTTACAGTCTTTTTAGCATCAAATTCCCTCTTTGTGTTTCCTCGGACAGTGTTTCCCTGTTGAGCTGCATTATGAAGGGATCTTCTAATGGTCAGTATGAACAGGAGGAATGATTACAGCAAGAAAAACAGGTTTCAATGTTCATTTAGGCTCCTGACTGTTGTTTTAAGACACTTGAAAAATTGTGAACTGTCCTTTTAAAAGCTGTTTATGGGCTCCGTGTTGAGGATATCCTGGCAGTGAGACAGTTTTAGTGAAACTTGTTCATGTTTAAGTGTTAAAACTAAAGTCGGTTAATGCCAAGACAAATCGTAGCACACTGAGGACGGACACACGCTGCAGGACTAACCCCCCCGGCCCCCCTCCTCTGTATGCAGTCAGCCTCCTCAATGCAGAACACTTTAACACTTGATACTGTAGACAAAGCAGCAACTTTTGGCTTTTCCAGCAGTTCTGCAGAGTGTGTGTCGTCGCGCCTTAGTGAAGAAGTGCTTTTTGTTATGCAATGTCAGAGGGGAGCGGACGTCCCCCTTTACATAGTGGCCTCTGTACTGAACCCAGTGCCAATGTAACCTCCCTCCACTGACTCACTGTTGGCAGGTCTGTATTCAACGAGTCACAACTGAAATCACTTCAGTTACTTGCCAAGTGTGATTTGTCTTTATCTTCTTTTCATTATGGGTTGAAAGGTTTTGACAATCGGCTGTTTTTTTGCACTGAGCGCAGTTTTCCTGACAAGTAACTGAAAGTATTTCAGGTAGTGTGTTGACTCCTGTTTGGTTTAATGATCATAGTAAAACGTGTTATTGTAAGTGATACTTAAAAAAGACTGTGTGTGCTGTGTGATATTTAACCTTGGTGTAAGATTTTTAAGTTTACACACTCCTGGCAGGTCATGGTTTGCTCGCCATTCTGGGGATCCATAACCGATGTCTCCGAGCTTAAAGAAAAGGCGGAAGATTTTCTGTTTTTCTTATAGGCAACAAATCTCATGTTTGGATCCAAACCAACAATGAACTGATCTACTAACAAGTATTGTGTGTGTATCTACAGCCTGATATATCTTATTCCTCTGTGCTGTAGACCTCTGTTGTTGTCCAAAAACTTGTGCTATGCATTTTTGAGAAATTTGGGTCAGAGTGAACAAAATGGCAACTTTACTGTAAAGAGAACTGTGTCCCCTTGTATGCACGCTGGCCTCTTCTAAACACAGAAATACTTTCCAGATAGTAACGCTTGTATTAACCTTTGGAGACGTTTATAAAATAACCGCTCTTCATGATGAAGGAACATGTGACCCAGTGCAGCGGTGTGGCTCACTGATGTGTTCTTAATAGTTTTTGGACAAAAACAGAGGTCTACAGCACAGAGGAATAAGATATATCAGGCTTTGGATACACACACAATACTTGTTAGTAGATCAGTTCACTGTTGGTTTGGATCCAAACATGAGATTTGCTGAACAATATAGAAAATCACAGACTTATCCTTTAATCAAATTCATGAAGTATCCCCAGTTTGTCTGAGGTCCTGGAGCATCATGCAGGTGTGTGTGTGTGTGTTTGTAGAAAATGTCTGAGAAAACTGAATTACGGCTTTAAAGGTAAACGGTGGTGCTCGTCTGACCTCTGACCTTTTCCCTCTCAACAATCGGTGCCGATCGGCGTGTTCACTGTGGGCCGACTGAGTCTCTCCTCTCTGTCCTGGCTTCTTTGTCTTCTGTCTCTGCTGGAGTTTGATGTGTTTGTTTTACTCTGATGAACTCGATTTTCTTAAATCAAGTTTCGTACAGACAATAAAAGAGTATTTCCACGTCGATGCCGCCCTGTTTGTTTTGACTGAATCTTTTTTTTTTTTGTTGGTGTCATGAAAATATTGTCAAAATGTCTCAATCAAATAATGGAAAATTGATTTGTGAAGACACAAGTTGTCAAACTGAGTGGATATACAATTAAGTACATTTACTCAACTTACAGTATAATTTTGAGGTACTTGTACTTTACTTGAGTATTTCCTTTTGATGCTACTTTATACTTCTACTCCACTACATTTCAGCTACAACAGTAACATGCTGCTTACACACTGATGTCATATATAATAATATATCAGTCAGAGGGACCAAACCACTACTTTTACTGCAATACTTTAACTACATCAAGCTCATAATACCTATTTTCTTTTACTGTAGTAGGATTTGCAGGACTTTTACTTGTAATGGAGTATTTTTACTTTGCTGTATTGGTACTTTTACTTAATTAAAGGATCTGAGAATGTCACAGTGTAAACTCACATGATGTGTGACTTCAGAACAACACAGGGTTTCTTCATCTTTTCAGGATTGTGGCCAAATTTGACGCTAGTAAAGAAAAGGTCATCCTGCTCTTTCTCTCTTCCTCTGTTCATGTTTCTGCTGCTCTTCTTCAAGGCTGTCCATGCTGCTGATCTGTTTCCTCCCAAAACTGAACATCACTGCCTCCTGCTGTTTGTCAGACCAACCCCCCACCCCACAGGCCCCCAGTCAGATAATTAAGTGTATCAGCTGACTGTCAGCAAACTGTCATCACACTGCAAACTTTGTATAAAATCATGATGTTTTTCTTTTTCTTTAAAAAAAGTATTTTCTTATGAGAATTTTTACCCTGACAGGTCAGATGTGTGTCAGCTGGTTTGTGTATTTTAGTCTAAATTTTGTTTGGGGATATGCACAACTAACCATGATGTCTGTGTCTTCAGACATTATTTCAGTTTTGTTGGAGGAACAGGGGGGTGAAGTGGCTATTTGTCCATAATCAGAGTCAACCTTGAAATTAAAGTGCTACTGATGCACCATGGGAGTGTAATGTACGCAGGTAAAAGAAGTCCACCGTCCAAACAAAGTCTTTGTTTTCTGGAGGTTTATTTATCAAATGCAAACAAAAACAAACAAACAAAAAAAAACACAAAAAACTCCTGCTGCCTCTCTTGGTCTGGCAAAGAAAAAGTTTATTTATGTTTACATTAATTTACTTTGTGGTCTATCAAACTTGCCCTATATAATTATACTTAAATACCAATAAAAACTGATCAGAAAAAAGAAAATACTATCTAAATCTAGTATAAATAAAGCAAATATCTAGAGTAATCAAACACTCACACACAACATTATCACGACTAAACCAACAAACAAATAATGAACAAGTATGAAAATCTGCACACAGCAACAGACCAGCACACAAAAAACTATAAATATAAATGTAATACACGCCTCTGTCCATAGAGGGCAGTGTTGGACAACACACACACACACACACACACACTCACACTCATCTCGTTGGCAGATTTAAATGTAAAACCAAAGACGAATATGAATTTGATTAACCATTTATTACCATTTATTTAACCTTTGTGTTTATTAACAAAGTACTTGTACTTTACTTGAGTATTTCCATTTGATGCTACTTTATACTTCCACTCCACTACATTTATGTGACACTTAAAGTTCACTGTCCATTCTCAGTGTTTGTGCACTGGAGGCTTAAAGTTTCCACAAATTGAATTTTGGACCAGGATTGGCTCCAAACAAATTGTGAAGCCCGCCCCTTACAATTAGATTTTCAGTGAGCACAGAGAAACTTTTCACTTTCAGCAGATGAATGTGAAAACAAACTCTGCACATACATCATTCTGCACAGAGAAGCTCAAACATCCAACTGAAGGAACAGACATATTTTTGAGTGGAGGGGGACTTTAAGTATGATTTTGAATGCAGGACTTTTACTTGTAATTGAGTATTTTTTCATTGTGGTTTTGCTATTTTTACTTCAGTAAAAGATCTGAATACTTCTTCCACCACTGTCAGTTGTATTTAAAATATGTACACACGTACACACACACACACACACACACACACACACACACACACACACACACACACACACACATAAATATAATCCCACCGCCACAACTCCTTTGATTATTGTAACATTTTGACCACTACAGAATACATCAGTGAATAATGAACAAAAAAAACAACAAAAAACTTATGAATTATTATTATTATTATTATTACAAGCACTTGAACGCAATGAGGGGTCGCATTTACCACGTTGAGTTCTGTGAAGTCGGAGTTTTTTAGAGGGGCACGTGAAGTGGCCGTGAGCTGTGATTGGCTGCTGGTCAGAGTCGCTCTTCTTCTTGTCAAAAACAAAAAGGGCTGAAGACGAGGAAGCAGAAGAAGACACAAGCTGTCACCTCCAGCTCTCCGAGAGAGCATGAAACTAACTCTGCTGACTGAGAGGAAGCTTCTAATGTGACAGTTATTAAGATATTAAGTTTATACAGCTGAAAAAAGTGAATCTCTCTCGTTTCCCTCCTCTGCTGGGGTGAGCTAGCTTAGCCTGTTAGCTCAACCGTGTCCTGTGAAACAAGGAAGTCTGAATGAACTTTACTGTTAGCCTGCTCGCTAGCCGTGTAGCTGCTTTGATTCATTGTGCAGCTGAAGAGCCTCTTTGTCAGCCTTACAGTACTCATACTGACTATCCGTGAAAGCAAATCAATCGATATTTCGATCTAATTTAACGTTAACCGGGCTGGTGGTGTAGCGTGCTTCGCTTCAGAGATGATTCCCGACAAAGCGCCAAAGGAAGACGTCTTCCACGGATCCGAGGAGCTGAAGAAGGAGGCTCACATCCCCAGCTTCGAGAAATATAAAGAGCTCTACATGAAATCTGTAGAGAATCCTGACGGTAAGTAAAGTCTGGTATCTTATTCAGTCAGGTTATGCACTTGCACCATGTAATAAAACTACAGTGGAGATGTAATATTATGGAGCTGCATTAAACGAGTTCATAATTCTTCAACAACAGTCAGGAGCCCAAATGAAGAGTGAAACCTGTTTTTCTTGCTGTAATCATTCCTCCTGTTCATACTGACCATTAGAAGATCCCTTCATAATGCACTTACAATGGAAGTGATGGGGGACAAAATCCACAGTCCTCCTTCTGTGCAAACATGGATTTCAAAGTTTATCTGAAGCTAATATGAAGCTTCAGCGTCCAAATGAGTCAAATCAAGTAGATATCTTTCAACGTTACAGTCTTTTTAGTGCCAAAGTCCCTCTTTTTGTTACTATACTTCCACCACAGCTCAACAGGGAAACACTGTCCGAGGAAACACAAAGAGGGAATTTGATGCTAAAAAGACTGTAAATGTGGCAGATATCCACTTGATATGACTAACTCAGACTGCTGAAGCCTCATATAAGCTTCACATCTACTTTTAAATGCATTTTTGCACTAAATGACTGTGTGGACACACTGTGGATTTTGGCCCCCATCACTTCCATTGAAAGCACATTTGAAGGGGATCTTTTATATCTACAGTAAAAATAATCCTTTATCCCTGTAAACATGTTCTTACACCTTTTGTAAAAGTTATCCAGATACAACTCAGATCTCTGCCATACATATAATTAAAATAGTCTTCTCTCAGAATAAGTTTTTCTGCACACCAAGTAGATGTGTTGATCGCTGTTTCCCAAAGCCCAAGGTGACGTCCTCAAATGTCTTGTTTTGTCCACAACACAGAGATGTTCAGTTTACTGTCATAGAGACTGAAGACGACAAACAGCTTGTGCAAGCTGACAACAGCAACCTTTGTCAGAATATTTTGATTAGTGTAATGACAAAATATTTTGATAATTAATTGTCCATTTTTAAGCATAAATGGCTAAACATTCTCTGGTTGCAGCTTCTTAAATGTGAGAATTGGCTGCATACGTTACAGTAAAGTGAATATCGATTAATCTGTTGATTATTTTCTTAATTAATTGATTAGTTGTTTGGTCTATAAAATGTCAGAAAATAGTGAAAAATGTCGATCATTGTTTCCCAAAGCCCAAGATGGTGCCTCAAATGTCTTGTTTTATCCACAACATATAGATATTCAGTTTACTGTCAGAGGACTAAAGAAAGCAGAACCAGAGTTGGGTCATGATGAAGTGATGATATGGGGTTGTTGTAATATATAGTTATGTAAGTTAATGATGAACAGCAGATGCTGGCCTAATTAAAGTCTCACAAATGGAACTCGGTGATCCTAACAAGAAGGTAAAGTCTCAGCAAGGAGATAATTAATCATGTTGGATTGCAAACAAATAGTCAAATCACAGTGGTAGCAATTAAATCATTTTTTTTTTTGTATCTTGAAATGAGGTAATTAATTATATATAATTTCTGAATGAAGCTGTTCCAAGGTTTAGTAGGTCTGCTGGTGAATCAGTGCCAGACCTGCTGTTATTAAACAAAATCTGATTGTGTGCATGTTGAGCTGAAAAGATGAGACTGTTAAACCTGCATTAACTGATTTCTTTTGGCCTCTAGTTTTCAGCAGAAACAAGTAGTGAACACAACTCTGACACATCGTCACCTTTTAAGTTGATATGTTGAACTTGTTAGCAAACAGTTGCTTATTTCCACATCCAGCAGTTACGGAGCAACATTATCATTCATTAGGAGTCGTGTTTCTGTCCACCTGGTGAATGTAAGTCCAATATTCACTCTCTTTTAGCTGTTTTTGCTCTCTACCAACTCCTGAGGGAAATATCTGGCTCTGTAGCTGCTAAATGCCACTTAAAAACAGATGCTATGAGAGCGCTGAGAGTGAACCAAAACAGTAAAGTTGCAGCCGGACAGATAAACAATGAGCTGAAACTCACTATAAAGCTCCGTAAAGCCGAGGGGAGCTGCAGAGTCACTGATAATTCTCTGTAGGTTCATCACTACGAGTCATGACCAACACATTACACACTCTCATTTGATATGTTGTTATTACAAAATATATCAATTATAGTTGCTTTTAAAGAGAAAACAAAGAAAAGCTGCAAATCTTCACATTTGAGAAACTGGAAACAGCAAATGTTTGGCATTTCTAAGGATCGTGTATTTAAATATTCTAAACCGACACCATAAACCTTATCTGAAATGCAAAAATACTTTCTTCTTTTGAATTTGGTGGATCTTCTTTGAGCTCAGTTTAAAAAGCCACGTTATGAATAATGTCCCTGCAGCCAAGATGAGATCTGAGACTTAGAATTGATTTGAATCTCTTCAAATGCAAAGGAAACTTTGTCACTTTGGTTTGTTGACTTTCTTTTGGCTTTTTGTGTTATTTTGGACATATTAAAGTTTAAACAACTCATTGATTAACTTGCAAAATATAACCAAAAGTTTCATCTTTAATAAAAGCCATAAATTGTTAGTTGCTCGCACACTACGACTGCAGCAGCAGTTTGCAACTTTCAACATTCAAACTGCGACTTCCCACATGAGATAATTTCATTAATCAGAACATACTTGCGACCAATGCATGAACACACACGAGTCATTATTTCCTCTCTGATCCCTTCCTTGCTGTCCTGCAGAGTTCTGGGGTGACATCGCCAAAGACTTCTTCTGGAAGACCAAACACACGGGACACTTCCTCGACTACAACTTTGACGTGACGAAAGGTGAAATCTTCGTCAAGTTTATGGAGGGAGCCTCCACCAACATCTGCTACAACCTCCTCGACCGCAACGTCCACGAGAGGAAACTAGGAGATAGAGTGGCCTTCTACTGGTTAGTGTGTGTGTGTCTGTGTGTCTGTGTGTCTGTGTGTCTGTGTGTGTCTGTGTCTGTGTGTGTGTGTGTGTGTGTGTTTATATGTGTGTGTGTTTATATGTGAGTCCTACCACAATCCTCCCCAGCTGTTAAATGCTACGACTGCAAACAGGCTGACTAAATTCCCCTGCAGCGTTTAGTCAGAAAGTGAGTGGTCAGTGGTGATGAGGTTGTGCTTGTGGCTGAGAGTCTTTTTATTTATTTATTTATTTTAGCCATTATTTAACCAGGTTAGTCCCATTGAGATCAAAAATCTCTTTTACAAGGGAGAGCGGGCCAAGAATAGCAGCAACACAGAGTTTCAGCAGTAAATTAACATAAAAGCGCACATATTTGAGTATTTAAAGTGATCAGATAAAACATTTACACACAGGCGACCTGGACTCAGTAGATTTCACCACAGTTTTAAAATCGTTCAGGGTTCTTATGTGTTGAAGTTTAAGATCAGTCTGTAGAGTGTTTCGTGCAGCAGGTGCAGAAAACCTTAAAACTTTTCTTTCGCAGTTCAGTTTGGACTTTGGGAACAACAAATGTCCTGAGAACAGAGTTTGTCATTTCCAGATTTCCCGTTTAAAAGAGAAGATAAATAAGTAGGAATTTTGCCAAGAATGGCTTTGTAATGAAAAATATGGTCGTCGCTCCTTATTCAGAATGATGTTTTGCTCCCAATAATGGATGAATAATGAATGTCATGATCTTAATATAGAAAAAAATGTAATGATGATCATTCTAGTCATTCTTGAGTGTTGCTTCTTCTTCTTCTTCATTCTTGTGTGTGTGTGTGTGTGTGTGTGAGAAAGTGAGTTTTAGGTTTGTGAGAAGAAAGAGTGTGTGTGTTTTTAAAGGGGGTCACTCACGTATTTAAAGCCCCGTGTGTGTGTGTGTGTGTGTGTGTGTGTGTGTGTGTGTGTGTGTGTGTGTGTGTGTGTGTGTGTGTGTGTGTGTGTGTGTGTGTGTGTGTGTGTGTGTGTGTGTGTGTGTGTGTGTGTGTGTGTGTGTGTGTGTGTGTGTGTGTGTGTGTGTGTAGGCTCTTTGTGAGGGGGTCGCCTCCGTGAACACAATAATAGGATTGAATACCGACAGATCGTATGAATGGAGCTGCAGTCATCCTTTCTCCTTTGTCTTTCTCTCTTTCTCACATTCTTCTCTTTATTCTTTGCTTTTTGTTCTTCCCTCCAGCTTCGTCTCCATCTCTCCCACCCTGTTTTTCTCTCCCTCACACTCTGCAACATCTCCACTTTACAATTAAATACAAGACATTCTGTAAATAGTAGGAATCAATCAATCAAACTTTATTTGTATAGCACCTTTCATACAGGTTAGTGCAATTCAAAGTGCTAAGACAGAACAAGTGTAGACCGTAAAACTTAAAAAAACAACAATTTGAGACTAATGCACGCAAGAAATAAAAATGAAGGAATGTCCTGATCAGGTTTTTCTGGCCCAGATCAGAGTACTTTATTATTGTGTTCCTGCGGATAATGAGTCAGATCTGATACTTATATTTACAAAGCAGTAGAAGATATCCAGTGTTGATTTAAAGGGCTGGTATGGTGGGAAACTTTGGGATGGATCAGCGTGAAGGTACTGTTGTTTTACGTTATTTGAAAATTTGAAATTCGTGGCCTCAAGAGTGAGCGGTGTTGAGGTGGAACCCGTTATTACGTCACACCAGAACGTCAAATCAAATAGGCAGGAAGCTTTAGCACGAGGCCCAGTTCCACAGTTCAGATTTCAACAGGATGTTTCAGAACGGTGAGGTCGTGTCTTAAGTTTCCTCACAAAGTAAAAGTCATATTCTCAAACGTAGCCAGAGGTCGCTAGCTTAGCTTTAGCACAGATGTATTATATTCCTTTAGCTGAGTAACGGATAGAAGCTATGACAATCTTCCCTCCGTTATCGGCGAGTGGTTGTGTGTGTTCAGGACATTTTACAGCCGACTGACTGCTTAACGAGACTCAGCACACTGCAGGATTTTCTAAACATGCTGCATTATTCATTAGGATGTATTCTGATTGGCTGGGGGTGAAGGTGGGGGCCACACCTCCAGCCAGTCGGAGTAGGTTCTCAGCCTGCTGGAGGACAGAGGGGAGTCTGGGCTGTAAGATGGATTTAGAGAAACTTTTGGTGAATAAAATATGTTTAAGATAGACTCAGTATTTATGAAAATGAGTCAAATAATACTATAATAAGACTTTACTGAAAAGAAAAGGCTGTCCACACTGTCAGAGTGTGTCAGCATTAAAATGAGGTCTGACAGTCACCATGTTCCAGTTTTCAAGGCAACAAAATGCAACAAACAGGGACAGATAGCGGTCTGTCTGTACTGTAAAGAGTTTATTTTGCTCTGCAGCATCAGGCTCTTGTTTCCTTTCTCTGTTTACATACTTTCTCAAATTCTTTCATGTCACTGCTCCCTCTCTTTCCGTTCCTCTTTTCTTGGCTCTTTCTTTCTTTCATCAAGCGCTGCACTTGTTCCTGTTTGTCCTGAAAGGCTCTCGTCTCTCTGTGTGCAGCATCACTTCTTTTTCATCATCTTCCTTTTCTTGCCTCACTCACTCCTGAGTTCTTTCTCTCACGCCTTTCTGCCTCTTCTGCCCTCCCTCCCTCTCTCTCTCTCTCTTGTTGTGTCACTTGCCCGCGGTCACTGATGTGTATGAAGCTGCAGAGAGGAATGCCGTCAAGACTACACAGAGCTTTTAAAGCAAGTTGTCCAGGGAGACGATGAGGAAGACGTGTGATTAAATGTAACAGCGATACCAGAAAGTGTTCCTCACTGTGATTATGGATGCGGCTGAGATGAAAAGAATACTTGTGCAGAGCTGCAACTAACAATTGTTTTCATGATCAATTATTCTGGAGATTATTTCTTCAGTTAATGATTTAGTCTATAAAATGTCAGTTCCCAGAGTCCAAGGTGACGTCTTCAAATGTTTTGTTTTGTCCGACCAACAGTTTTGTGACAATTAATTGACAGGAAATAAAGCTTCAATTTTTTTTTTATTTAGTCTTCTATGATAGTAAACTGAATATCTTTGGGTTGTTGGTTGGGACAAAACAAGACATTTGAGGACGTCAGTTTGGGAAACAGTAATCTACATTTTTCACCATTTTCAGACATTTTATAGACAAAACGATCAAATGAATAATTGAGAAAATAATGAACAGATGAATTGATAATGAAAATAATCATTAGTTGCAGCCCTGCTATAATATGTGACAAAGAAAAGCAGAAAACCTTCACATTTAAGAAGCTTGAACCAGCAAATCCTGTATTTGGGTTACTTGTAAATCAGAAGAGGAGGCAGCCAACACATCTTGGCTCGGCCATGCTGTCGGGGAAATTAACAGGCAGATCAGGAAGCTTCTTTGTCTGATCAAGTTGTTTCGACTGAAGGTTTCTGATGTACAACAAAGAACTATAAATCTTACCAGTCACACTGAATGATAGATTTGTGTGTGTATTTTGTCTGGTTGGATTATTTACAGGAGGGATTGTGCCTATTTAACTTTAACAAGTTATTGTATTACAGCTCAAAATACAAAAATACCAGATATATCATTTATAATGTCTTCCAACTGACTTTCTTCAAAAGAAACATTTAAATGCATATTATTATTCTTTGATATAACTCTGGCTGGTTATGAATGATGTATTTTTGTCAGAGTGACGTAATGTTGGCTGTTAAATCTGTTCTTCTCTGCAGTCAACAGACTAAAATATAAACAAAAACTTACTTGGTGAACGGCAACAGGCACAGAGACAAGTTGAAACGTGAGCCAGTTAGCTGGAGCCCAGAGATACCTCAGTGGTGTGTGTGTGGTGTGTGTGTGGTGTGTGTGTGGTGTGTGTGTGGTGTGTGTGTGGTGTGTGTGTGTGTGGTGTGTGTGTGGTGTGTGTGTGTGGTGTTTTAGATCCTTATAGGTGGAAGACTAATTCCTGTGTTTGTCAATAGTAATGATCAGAAAGTGTTTGGGTCAGTGGAGTCTGATCAGTCCCAGCTGTGATGACACGTGTGTCACTTTTGTGGAAACATTGAAACAAGCAGACAGAAAACTCCTTGTAAAGAAACACTCCGCTAGAGCTGCAACGATTAGCCAATTAACTGATTAGTCGATTGGCAGAAAATTAATTGGCAACTCTTTTGATAATTGAATAATCGTTTTAGTCAATTTATAATCAAAAATGCTAAAAATTTGCTGGTTGCAGCTTCACTAAACTGAATATCTTTAGATTTTGGATCGTTGATTGGATAAAACAAGACATTTGAAGTCGTTTGTTAAAAAATTATAACATTTTGTAGTCAATACAATGAATTGATTTTGAAAATGATGGTCAGTTGCAGCCCTACACTCCTCTTGCCTCTTTGTGCTAAACATGCCTGACAGAAAGAGATCACGTGACACATCGTCCACACAGGCTGGGTCAGTGAAAGCAGCACTTCAGCAGCAGCACTTTACTTTACTTACTGTCAGTCTGTAAAACTGAACAAAATAGACTTGAAGCATAAAAACATTCCTGTCTGTTTATTATTTATTATTTTCCAAGTTCAGCAACATTGAACTGTGCATGAGGCGAGGTCGGTTTTAAATCAGCCTGACTGACTGTGAACACTTTCATCCTATTAGGGCTGCAACTAACGGTCATTTTCATTATTGAATAATCTGTAAAATACTTTCTTGATTAATTAATTGATCATTTGTTCTATAAAAGTTTAAAAGTGATAAATTATTGTTTATATAGCGATTAATCTGTTGATTATTTATTCAATTAATCGATTAGTTGTTTGGTCTGTAAAATGTCAGAAAATGGAAATATTCACATTTAAGATTTTCACTTTTTTTTTCTTAAAAAAATGACTCAAAACAATTAATTGATGATAAAAACAGTTAGCGATTCATTTAAGAGTTAGCACATAATCAATTTAATGGATAATCTTTGCAGCTCTACAAAGAATATTTGGCACTTTTGCTTAAAAAATGAAACGATTAATCGATTATCAAAATAGTTGCAGATAAATTTTGCTAATCGACTAATCGTTGCAGCTTTGATTTGATTTTAATTATATTTAGATCTCTTTTAGCCCATTGGCTAATCTTCTAAGAGTCCACATTAAAAACATTTAAGAATACAATAATTAAACACATAATTGTTGACACACATGTATCATATACATACATACATGTATGCACACACATATAACCTACATACACTGTATTTACCTACATATATACACATATTCATCTACATATGTGCACATATAATACCAACAGACTACAAACCTACTGTCAATGCAATACAATAGTGTGAAGATAACTACATTTGGAGCTTTACATCTTAAATTTCATATGCTCATATATAAAGAACTGATCTCAAAAAGCTTCAGATGAAATAAAAACAGTATATTGTTTGACTGAAGTGATAAACGGAGTCACTTTGACCTCAGCAGACTAAAATCCAGCCTACAGGTTGTACAGTACCAAGTGAAGCCCAACTGACAGGAACATCATCAAAGATATCGGTAGTAAAAGTTCTAAGACAAAATCCTTGTTGTTCCATCCTTTAACACGCTGGTTGTTTCATGTACTTTGTCTTTTAAGTGTGTGTGTGTGTGTGTGTGTGTGTGTGTGTGTGTGTGTGTGTGTGTGTAAAAATCAGTGTACGTGCTATTATCTCTCTTAATAATAATAATAATAATAATAATAATAATAATAATAATAATAATAATAATAATAATAATAATAATAATAATAATAATGATGATGATGATGATAATAAACATCCTCAACTCCAGAACACAAACTGGAGCTTTGAACAAGTCAAATTTATTGATGAAGTTATTCTGAGAAGGCGGTTAATTACAAAGTGCTGTGCGTAGTTGTATACGACAAACAAAAGTTGCATTTGTTATTTTTTATTATTATTTATGTTTATATTATTTAACTGTCATACTTAAGTCAAAGTACAGAAGTATTATATATAAATTTACTACAAATATAAAACATATAAAGTAAATTATCTGTTTTACATGTGAAATTTAGATTTGAAAAGTAGTAATTACAGCTGTGAAATAAATGTAGTGGAGTAAAAAGTACTATAAGATCCCTCTGAAATGTAGTAGAGTAGAGGTATAAAGTAGCATAAAATGCAAATACTCAAGTAAAGTATTACTATAGAAATATAACTGATGAAACCTCCTATATGAATTACCTTCTAATGCCTGTCCTTACAAAGATTTTTTTGTTTATTTAGTCATATAATAATCTTCATATATAGTCTGGTACCAGTTTCAGCTGCCACCACATCACCTTAATGACTGAGATGAACTTTCACATGTTAACAGTTAACAGCACGGCTAACATACAAAGTTAGCAGCATGCTAGCATGTACCTGCAACAGCCTTTGGTGTCTGAGGGTGTGTACTGTTGTCTAGTTATATAAACAGTGTTTAAATGGGGGAAATCTTGCAAAATACACTTAAATGTCTTACAAAGGTTGCAACTTTGTGGTCCATAACCCCCCCCCCACACACACACACCATGCATGCAATAGATGTATGTATAAATGGTCATTTTTTCCCGTGGGACAGTCAAAATGTTCCCACACAGGACAGAAGGCAGGCTGGATATATTATGTGGACCTAATAATGAACATAAACAGAACAGCTCAGATATCCTGCTGGAGTTGATTATCAAGGTCACAGCTTTATCATGGTGTCAGTTATTCTGTGAATGCAACTCCCATTAGTGTTCAGTGCCAAGCGGGTCACAGAGACCTTTGAGCTGTGCAGGCTCCACTCCTACCAACTACACACACACACACACACACACACACACACACACAGGGAGGATCGTTGGCTGGTGTTTCTGGTTTAACCACTTCAGCTCTAGCATGAGATTTAAGACATCACTGCTCATTGCTGCTGAAAGAGTCAAAGAGATATTTTGCAATCTTTTATTTTTGTTTTGTGTTGGAAGCCAGTGGAAGATCGAGCTTTGTGTGTTTGTGTGTGTGTGTGTTTCTCTCTCACTGTTTGGGAAATAAAGGAGAGAAGGTCCAAAAAAAAAAACACACAAATTTCCGACTACATGTGACACATCTAACAGGAATTTCACTCCACATTTCACTGCTCACAGAAATATGAAAGTTCTTTGAATTATGTCCCAATCAAGTTTTAAAGGAGACATATTCTGCACATTTTCAGGTTGATATTTATATTCTCATGTCATCACAAGGAGGAAGTAGAGGTAATTTTGCAAATGTTCAGAGCAGACTGAAGCCCTGTCATATATTAATCTCAAGTTTTGGACCTTACACCATATTTAACATAGACATCCACATTATAACAGTATAAAAATGACAGAAAATCACAAAAATCGCCTTTAAAAAAAAAAAGCCAGTTTCTTCCTTATCTTATCTCTTCTGTTCTCCATGTGGTTTCCTGGAATAGGTCAGTGTGGTAACTTTATGGGCCATATGGATGTGGAAATGTGCCTTTGGTTTCACTGTGGTAGCTATAACACACATAATAAACTCTTCAGGGCATGTACCAGCTTGTAATTGAATGCTGCTCATCTGATGCCTGTACATGTCATTCTGTTGATCTGTGCTGGTTGTTTGCAGTTAGCTCCACGTATATGTACATATATCTCAACGTGTTTGTTTAACAACTCCTGGCTGCAAACAGCTTTTTCCTTCATGGAGCATTTAAAGCTTTTGTTCTCTCTTTTTTTGTTTTCTCCCTCATGCTCTCTAATATTTGCACTCCTTGTTCTCTCTTTCTTAATCTCTCCCCATTTGTGGATTTAAACCTGTAAACCTTTTCTTAATGCACTCTTTCTCCCTCTTTCTTTTATTGATTTCAGGTCTCTAACTTGTTGTCGTTCCACCTGAATGATTCACTGAGGTTCTCGAGCTGTGTCCCACTTCCACACGGAGTGGGAGGGGTGCTTCATTTTTTATATGTAATAAATTGTGGATGGTGTCGAAATGGCTCCAGTAAGAACTTGAGTAAGACTGTAAAGTTTGAAATCTTTGGAAACAAATTTTGCTCAGTCTTTGCAATGTTTAGTTGACAGTGGCACAATATTGCAGTTCATTGATGTTCATCAACATATGTATTGCATCATTTCCTGTTAATACAAAATGAAACTAACAGGAAATTAGTACATTGATTTCTTGCATACAAACACCCATACGTGTGCTGTAAGTGTGGCTCGTATTGATGAACCTACAGAGAATTATCAGTGACTCTGCAGCTCCCCTCGGCTTTACGGAGCTTTATAGTGAGTTTCAGCTCATTGTTTATCTGTCCGGCTGCAACTTTACTGTTTTGGTTCACTCTCAGCGTCGTTTTCAGCCGCAGCAGGCAGCTGTTTTCAGAGAAAAAGCTGTAAAAAGCCACTGTACACTACCTGCTCAGCACCAAACAGCAAACAGACACAGTTAGCTGTAGACTAGCTGGTGAACATAGTGGAGCATTTAGCAGCTAAAGAGCCAGATATTTCCCTCAGGAGTTGGTAGAGAGCAAAAACAGCTAAAAGAGAGTGAATATTGGACTTACATTCACCAGGTGGACAGAAACACGACTCCTAATGAATGATAATGTTGCTCACTCTTTTCTGACTAGACTTTCAGACTATGATTAATCAATAAATTGTAAAAGTAATTATTTTCAGTAACTATTAATCAGAAGATTATTTTCTTGATTGACTGAATAATAGTTTGGTCTATATAATGTCAGAAAAATAGAGAAAAATGTCTGAAATATCTCAATTTCCTAAAGCCCTAATTTCTTGTTTTGTCCAAATAATAGTGCAAAACCCAAACATATTCATATTTACTATCATTATTATCATATAAAACAGCCAAAAAAGAAATCCTTACAACTGAGAAGCAGGAACTAGTGTTTAGCATTTTTCCTAGAAAAAGACTTTATTAATTAATTGATTTTCTAAATAGTTGCAGATTCATTTTCTGTCGATTCACTAATCCATTCACTGTTTCAGCTCTAAATGACAAATTAATTTACAGTGAAAGTAATCTTTAGTGACACCCTTCTAAAAAACTGTTGATCTGTAGAACAGAACTGGGACACCGCTTCGGACCCTGATTCCTTCCTCCTCCCGTCCCAAACTGTCAGTTATGTTTTTTAGTTTGCAGACTTTGATGCTGAGAGACGAGCTGGACGACGCTCACTTAAGACCATGACTGTACTTAATAATCTAGAGAGGCACTGCTGTCACCATTCATTTACGTCTCTGTCTGTGCTCGAGACATTTTTATTAATCTAACTCCTACAAATCGAGAGTGTGTGTGTGTGTGTGTGGGTGTGGGTGTGTGTGTGACCTTAAATGAAGCTTTTGCAAGCACACAGTTCCTCAAATATCCAAGATAATACTCTGTTGTGAAAAAGGGGAAAGTTAAGAAGAATTGTTTCACAACTGGGCTGAAGTTTTACCAATCAAAGGGTGAAGAGGTGTTTAAATTTGTGGGCTGTTTGGTTTGTAACTGCTCTTTTGTGTTGTGATTGAGACATGTGGTGACAGTGACTCAAGCCTTTCAGCTATGACTGGTTGTGGCTGGTTGAACTTGCTGGGTGGCCCTGGGGCAAAAATGAGCTTCTGGGCCCCTATTAACCTCCTCATTTCTCACCCCACCCATTCACTCTGTGCAGTGTGTACAGGTTTTCTAGTAGAGCTGCAACAATTAGTCGATTGACAGAAAATTTACACATACACACCCACAGCAACAACCACAGAAAGGCATACAAAACAAAAAAATCCATCCCAAACCAACAACAAATGCAATATACAAAAAATATACAATATACAGTGGGGAAATAAATCATTAAAATTGTTAATGTATATAAATTGAAGTACATTTTGGATTAATGCCATTGCAAATCTTGATCCAATCTTCAGAACTAAATGTTACCCTCAGATCACGCTCCCACAGCGACATCAAAGAATCATAAGCTGAAGAATCAGAGTGATTGAGTCATTTTTTTAAACAAAAATACCAAAAATTTGGACTGTTGATATCAAAATATGATGTTTGTTCATAAATTTTAAAGTATTATTTTCTTGTTTCTTTCAGGGAAGGAAATGAGCCTGGTGATGAGTTGACGGTGACCTACAGAGAGCTGCTGCAGAGGGTCTGTCAGTTTGCCAACGTCCTGAAGTCGCAGGGTAGGTTACAACTACCTGATTTACACCAAAAACTAGGGATGCACCAATCTGATACGCCAGATAAGTATCTATCAGCTTCTTTGTCATTTTGAAATTCAGCGTTTCCTCTGTCAGTTACATTAATTCAATCAAGGTGAGGTGTTGACTCAGTATTTTGTACCAAAATCATCCCAACGAGTTCCACACAGCATGGCAGTGTTACTTAAGTAAAAGTACATAAGTATTAACATCAAAACTTTTTTTTTCTTTTTTTAGACTTTAGAGTCAGTTGACGTTTTTCTGTCTTCGTCTCTGTCCCTCACCTGTCCGTCTGTCCGTCCGTCCTTGTCTCAGGAGTGAAGAAGGGTGACCGTGTGTCCATTTACATGCCCATGGTGGTGGAGTTGGTGGTAGCCATGTTGGCCTGCGTCCGCATCGGAGCTGTTCACTCCATAGTGGTGAGTTAGAAATATGCGGTGCACAGTTGCGTTCAGAATTAAATGATTTGAGATAGAGATAAATGTCTCTGATATGTGAGACTTAATTCACTGGTGTTTCCAGTTTGCAGGTTTCTCTGCTGAGTCTCTGTGTGAGAGGATCCTGGACGCACAGTGTTCACTGCTCATCACAGCAGGTGAGTTTCCTGTAGCTGAGTATTTACTATAGGTTAAGAGCTCCTTACTTTATCTCTTTATTATTGTCAATAATCCCATGTAGAGAGCAAAACCAACAACAGCAGGAGATGTATCATTTCACTGGGTGACACAAGGCCTGTTTTAAATAACAGCAACATAATTTAAATAACATAGTGCCGTTCACTTTTCATTTAATTTGAGACCCCAGTGACTGAGTGGGAAGTGGTTCAGTGTCTTGTTGCAGGACACCGAGGCGTCACTCTGGCTCTCAGGTAGTCGGACTGACTCTCAGCTGCTGAATTGTAACCAGTAATCAAAGTCTTATTAGCTGGATTAGTCTGAGGATATAAACCTGTTAATCCGCTGGGTTGAAGGCCTATTGTTGGAGCCCACACACACACATACATACATGCACATTTTTCTCATTCATAGAAGTCCTGTAAGCGGATCATAGAGTCCTCATTTGGGGCCTTTCATCCTGATTGGCAGTATACTTGTAGAGTTTTATTGCCTCGTAAAGAAGGTAATGAGAGCACACATGGTGAAACTGAGTTAAAATCTCTGAGTTTTACTACAGTAGATAAAGTCGTGAAAACTATCTTAACTGCTCATAAAGGTGCTTATCTGAAGAGCTGCACACCCAGAGGCTTCAACAAAGAATAAACCCTCTATTTTGTAGGAATGTAAAGGATATGGTGATTTTCTATAATTTTCTTATTGCCAACAAATCTCATGTGCAGAGACAAACCAACTATGAATTGATCTACTAACAAGTATTGTGTGTGTGTATCCAAAGCCTGATATATCTTAGATCTTATTCCTCTGTGCTGTAGACCTCTGTTGTTGTCCAAAACCTATTAAACAAGTCAATGAGCCGCACCGCTGCACTGGGTGACAGAGCGTGGTTACTTTAGTTTGTTCAGAAACGTCTCCAAAGACTAATAACAGCATCAAGTTTTTACTCTCTGGAAAGTATTTCCATGGCCACCGTGCATGAGTGACACCGCTCTGCTAGCTTGTTGTGCTACATATCAAAGTCTTGACTTTGTACTAAAATTCTTTGAGAGTGTACAGCGTCCTCATGCATGCACAGCAGCCTCCAACTGACACGATAATACTTTCTGGAGAGTGAAAACTTGAAGCTGTTATTAGTCTTTGGAGCCGTTTCTAAACAAACTAAGATAACCACACTTTTCAGGGTAAATGAACATGTAATTTTACAAAATTTTAACTAGGTAATTTTACTTTTTTTTCTTGGAAAAAACATCCGATCAAGTTATTATTCAAAGTGTTTTATATGTGTTGAAACGTGTGGAGGGGATCTTTAAAGATGATAAAAAAAGTTTGATTAAAATGTGAGTCACTTATATCTTGTGGAGTGCTGATGTTAGCCTGCTAGCATGCTAGCTCCAGCAGCATTATTAAACCTGCCCACCTGCCTAAGTGTACCAGTACAGCAGTACAGTTTCCCTTTGTCAATTATGGTCTGACAGCAGGATACATTTTCCCTCCTTGCTCTCTCTCACTCTCTCTGTCTCTCTTTTCATTTCTGTCACTCTTTGTTCATCTCATTCGTTCAGATGGGTTCTATCGAGGAGATAAGCTGATCAACCTGAAGCTGTTAGCTGACGAAGCACTGCAGAAATGCAGAGACAAGTAAGCTGTCCACACACACACACACACACACACACACACACACACACACACACAGATTAGTGAGGATCCTCATTGACATAAAATGAACTTTAACCATTAAAATTATGTTTTACTCCAAGCTAGTCTAACCCTGTAATTTACCCTCAAACAGCTTTATGAAAATGTAATGAAAACCATGTCCCTCTCTGTCTCTGTGCAGGGATTTCCCAGTTCAGAGGTGTATAATGCTGAAACACTTGTCCAAAGAAGCAGAAGAGACTCCTGTGGGTTCTCAGTCTCCTCCCGCCAAACGTCCCTGTCCTGATCTGCAGGTAAACGACAGACTAAAAACCTGAACTGAGCCATTTCATGCAGGTCAAAAGACATCTATGAGCCACTGCGACCTGTGATTGAAGTGTTAGTTTGATCAGCTGTGGTTATACTGTATCATTATATCATGGTGTACTCTTTCATATGTTCAGTTCATTTAAGCTCACATTTTTGTGTTGCTTCTCTGTTTGTCAGGTAAAACACAAATTTAAATAATACTAATTCTGCACTCATTTATAAAATAAAAAGGCTGGTGATTCTATATGTTTCTTAATTGTCAACAAATCCCATGAAAAGGCCAAAACCAACAATGAACTGATCTACTAACAAGTTGTGTGTGTGTGTGTGTGTGTCCGTGTGTGTGTGTCCGTGTCCGTGTCCGTGTGTGTGTGTGTGTGTGTGTGTCCGTGTCCAAAGCCTGATATATCTTATTCCTCTGTTCATCTTATTCCAAAAACTATTAAAAACACATCAATGAGTCACGCCGCTGCACTGGAAGACATGTTCCTTCTTTACAATGAACACACACTGTACTTTATTTTGACTCTATCCCACACACACAAACACACACACACACACACACACACACACACACTCCGTCCTGCTGCCAGAAATAGTCACTAGGGCACCGAACGTGGATTCATCTGCCGCTGAAAATAGACACCAACAAACTACAGTGACCAGCTGTTTTTGGAAATTAGTGAGCCTTTAAAAAATGAAGCTATATACAAGTGTTCTCATAATTGATTAATCTGATGATTATTTTTGTGATGGTGAAAAATGTCAAATCTTTTTTTTTTCTTTAGTTTCTTTTTCTTTTCTTTAGTTTTTTTCTTAAAGTGACTCAAAACAGTCAGAGATTTTTGATAATTGATTATTAATTCCTTGATGATCGACTCATCGATGAATGGAGCCACAAACAAGGAAGTCGAAGTGTTTATTTGTGGGGTTTTTGTCCTTTCATGGGATTTATTAACAACACAAATACAGAATATCACCAGCTTCATTCAATATAACTTTTTTTCTTTGTGTACCTTGGTGATGTTAAAGTTGGAGACGGGTAGATGCCTCTGAATTCTATCTTAGTAGGTTGTTAAGCTTTCAACTTTGTCAAACTAACTGTTTTTATGTTTTGTTTGGAAACATTCAGAAGCACTGAGTGATTTGTTGGATCTTTCTTTGTTTTAAAACTGACCATTTCATACATAATCAGTCCTGCCAAAATTCCTAAAACTTCTCTCAATGTCATAACTTGAGGTGACATTGTGGACCCTGTTTTTTAACTTTGTGTTCTTCATTTTGGGTTTTTAAAATAACCACTCTCCCTCATTAACTTCTCCTTCCTCCTCCTCCTCCTCCTCCTCTTCCGTTCCTCCCTCCGACCAGCAGGAGAAACAGACAGGGAGAGTAAAGAAAACGCGTCCTGTTCCGCAGGTACTTTCATACCCTCCTCCCTCCACTAAAACCCCCATAACATCTTTGCTTTTGCTTCTTAAAGGGGAATTTCACTCACAAGCAGAATTTGCACGTCACTGCTGCAGGGTAAAAAGAATAAAAGAAGTGAACTGAAATCCTTATTCAGGTAATTTTAGAGGCATTTATTTTGTTGTCTTTCACGACTTGTTTGCACTTCAATCTATTATTCTATATACACCTAAAATTTTTACTATTATTGGTGATTTATTGTTTTTACCCAGAAGCAGCAGTTTGTTATTCCTGTGATCTACGACAGTTCAGACACTGGTGAACATGAAAAACGCCTCTGAGTTTATATACAAGAGTGAACTTTGGTTAAATTTGTGATGACCATATTATCAATAGGGCTGGATAAAAAAAAAAAAAAAAAAAAAAAAAAGATTTTCCAATTAATCGCGATTCTTATTTTAATGATCCTTTATCGATTATTAAAATCCAGAATGTTGTGTGTGTGCGGCCGTCACTTATTTAAGTGGTTCATTCAGGACTGCATGATGTGTAAAATGTCTACTAATCGAGTTATTATTATTGTTTGTTTTTGTTCACAAGATATTATCTCGGCTACGAGATGTGAAGCCGCCTGAACGGTGTTTGGATTCTACTTTATTCTATCCGTCTCTACCTGCCGGGGAGCTAACGCTAGCTAGCAGCGGTCTTTGCTCACATTTTTCATTAAAGTGGATGTTCTGGGCTTAGTTGAAGCATCTGGTATCAACAATTCAACTGTATGAGATATAATTTATTTTTTAAAATAAGCATAATGATGATGCTTTTTGCAAGTGGTGCAGGTGTTTTATTATTATCGCTCAACTGTTTTGATTTCATGTTTTAGTCTTTTTGCATTTCCGCCAAGAAAAAAGTCCACAGCAGTGTTGTATGTAGAAGAAATTAAACTTTATGCAATATTAGGATTTATCTGATGTAACTGAATCAAGAATTGAATTTAATCGACATTAACTGAAATTAATTGATTCTGGTGTTTGTGAATCGAAATCCAATCAGTGCCAATATCCACCCCTATACTGTAATAATATACACGTATCCACTCTGCAGTGGAATAAAACCATCATCTTTATAGCTTATATGAAAGAAAAAAAATGATGACATTTGTTGATGTTACATCTAGTGAGTTATTGGATTTATGAAAGTTTGGGCTTCAATATGCAGAAGAAATTAAGACCAAAATGTAGACAAATATGGATATAAAAAGCACTGTACTGCAGTTTGCTGAGACAGTTCACCATCAGAGAGTTACTCATGTTCTCAAAGTCTTCTGCACTGTCTAAATTTACTGGAATAAAAATGTAAATTCTCTGATACTGTGGAATTTGTATTAACACACTTTTCTCCTTTTCGTATCTTTTGTGAACGCACACTTTGTGTTGTGGTTGTACACTTCCACCATCGATTACACTCATGGAGTTGAGCGTTTTTTTAAAAAGCAGTTTGTGTCGGGCGCTTTGTCGTCCGCACAAAGTAAACTGCCGTGTCTGAAGGGTGCTGTGTGTTTTTCTTACTAATAATTACAGCTGTAACACTTTTCTCCTTTACTTAAACAACATAAACAAACAACATAAACAACATGAGTCAGGAGGAATCAGGGGTCTGTTGTTGTAGCTTTGGAGGATTTATTGTTTTACATAAACATATTGCACATTGGCTTAGTTTCTGTGGAGGCACAGCTTGAGTCAATATTTATTTTTAATATTAATATAATAATAGTTAATTAATGTACATTATATTATTAATTCAGCGAGAACGTGTTTTTAAATGTTCACTGTCTATATGTTAATGTCCCATTTGTGGTGATAATAGCTCCCCATCTTGTTTTACCTGTAATTCTCGCAGTTATATTAATTATAATATTATTATATTGATAATCAATATATTCTGTATTCAACCATGTCCCTCAATATGATCATGGGGGAGATATTTTAAGTATGATTTAAAGGCAATAAGGACAACATTCCTCTTACTAGCTTATTAATGAATGTGAGAATATCTAGTCTGGTGCTGTAACTAACGACTGTTTTCATGTATTTCTGTGTGAACGATTGCGAGTGGACGTCAGACCTGAGTCGATTTACTGTCTGAAAGGAGCTCACTTGCTTTTCTGGGACTGATTGATTGCTTTTAGCACATGAAGGCAAATGAAATTGATCCCAACCTCTCAAACCACCAATTCATCACTCGTAAGAAACACTCTTAAGTAATTAGAAAGATTCTGTGGAGTCGTGATTTATCTTATGACTAAATCTTTCTTTTAGTCAACCTAAATCTTCTTTATCTCTCTTTATTGCCGTCTTTATCTTGATATATCTGAATCTTCCCATCAGTCAAAAGATAAATTTGTGGGCGCCCCGGGGGCCTAATGGCTAAGGTGCATACCATATAACTGCAACGTCCACGGCTCGATTCCCAGCTGTGGGACCCGTGTTGCATGTCACACCCTCTCTCCCCTTGTTTCCTGTCTCACTACACTGACTCTCAAATAAAGGCACAATGCCAAAAAAAAAAAGATAAAGTTGTCTAACTAAGTTAAAATTTGCCTCTTTTATTCCTCAAAAAGATATATTTTTAGTAACATACTTTTTCTTTGGTCTTCTTCAGTATAAACCAGTAAGTGACCCAGCTCTGATGAACACACAGGGAATAAGTTACAACAAAACTTACATGTTTGTAACTTTTCTAATAACTCTGAATTGCTTTATTCGCTGTCAGAGCTACAGTTTTTCTCTCTTTGCACTCTCTCCCTGCTAGTTTGCGAGGCATGTTTGTCAAACTAACCTTCTGTCACTTTTCTTTTGTGTTTTTAGATTGTAGATATGTTTGTTGTTTTTGAGTGTTTGATGATTGATTGGCGAGGACTTTATTGATAACTAGCAGAATGTGTGTGTTTACTTTGTTTGTGTCTATGTGTGTTATTTCACACCAGGTCCCGTGGAACCCAGAGGTGGACCTGTGCTGGCACACTCTGTTACGTGGAGCATCAGACGAGTGTGAACCAGAATGGTGCGAGTCTGAAGATCCTCTCTTCATCCTCTACACCAGCGGCTCAACCGGCAAACCAAAGGTGGTGTTTAATACACAAACACACACAGACCTGCATCTTTTCTACAGTCAACTGACGATTATTTTCATTCATACATCAGTTAATCTGCTCATTGGTTTCTCAATCGATTTAATCGTTTGGTTTATAAAACATCAGAAGAGGTGGGAAAACCCCAAGAGTCCAAGGTGATGTTAGCAACCAACAGTCCAAAACCTGAAGATATTCAATTGCTATAATGTAAGACAACGAAAAAGCAGCTAATTCTCACATTTGAGAAATTGTAACCAGAGAAAGTGTGTCTGCTTGACTGAAGGCGAGGCTGAGCTACGCAGAGCAGAGAGGCCACAGCGGCCAGGACGAAACTCTGCATTCACACTAAATCTGGCAATGCTGCACCTTCCTGCAGGGTTGTGTGGAGGTGTCGCCGTGTTTGTGGTTTGGAACGTAACAGCTGTGAAAGAATCAGAAAATAACGTTTTATTTCTTTGATTCACAGCTTTGTTCTCGCCAGTGCAGCTCGCTCTCTTCATTCACTCTTTAGCTCACTCGACCACTGCTTCTCTCTCTCGCGCTCGCTTATTCTTTTTTGCCTCTTATTACATTTTTTGTCATATAGTATAATATGGATTATGGTGTAAAGTAGTTTTAAATGCATAACGACTGAATTTGGGCCAAAACCAGCAGGAAACTATAATAATTGGTCCATGTTGGTGCATCAGAAATATCTTTATCTCCACCAACAAATTTGGAAGAATGCCTTTGTTGAACAACTTCCTGTCTGTTTGCAAATAACTGCGTGTTACTCATCACATGTTTTTATACATGACATCGTCCTGCCTCTCTTTTTCAGGGTGTTCTTCACACTGTCAGCGGCTACATGCTCTACACTGCCACCACCTTCAAGCTGGTGTTTGACCACCAGCCGGATGACATCTACTGGTGCACGGCAGACATCGGCTGGATCACAGGACACTCCTACATCACCTACGGCCCACTGGCCAACGGAGCCACCAGCGTCCTGGTGAGTGCAGGCTGAAGGGACTGTGGGATTACTAAACTTCCTGTTTTTATACACCACAACCAACTTGGCAGATGGTCAGTCTATTGTGACTGGTTGCAGGTGGTGTCTGAATTTGGTGTGACGGAGGATGGAAGTCTGATTAACAGCTGACGATTGTGAAAAATGTTGCTGTTCAAATCTTTTCTCAGCTGATAAGTGTGTTAGTCTGTTTCCCTCAGTACTATAGGAAAGGTGACTCAGGCAGGATAGAAAGGCCAAGTGATACTAAGATGACATTAACATGTGTTATCTGTAAGGTATTAAGGTGTTAATGCACACAAATGGCATTATCATCAGAATGTGATCGTATCTCTGACAGATTCTTAAGAAAAAAATCCACCCACTAAATTGAAAAGTCATCTCACTCCACCTTCCTCCTGCTAACTAAAGCGGTCGGCCAAAAAGCTTCAAGTAGTAGAAGTAGCTAGCAAGTTTCTTCTGTGCAAAAATATTTAAAAATGAATGAAGCCCGTTGACGGCGGCGCTTTGCTTAACCTGGGATCGAGATAAGGTCAACATTTATTAATACTGTATCAGGTGTAAATGCCGAGACCCATGGATCAGATGTTATTATCCAGATGATGTATCTACAGATCACGTTAACACGTATAACAGGTGTAAATGAGGCCTTGAACTTCACCGAAATGCTGCAGCGCCGCCTCGACTGGAGGAACCTGCTCTTTGAGGGGAGTTTGAATCAGTGGAGTGCTACGTTACTAATCTACTAACATGAAGGAGACGAAGGAAAATCAATCTTTCATCTCAGCTGTTTGATTTTTTTTTTTTTTAATTTTCTTTCTCAACTTGGCAAAGAAATAAAATGATAGAAAAAGTTTTGGTGGCTTCATGAAGATGAGGTTATGTGTGCTGTAACACAGGTCAAACAGGAGATAAACACCTGCCCTATGAGCTCATAAACGCCAACACAGCTTCAGCAGACCTGCACTCACTATGATGAGTCACCATTACAGTATTACAGTAGCACAGTATTACCTGGATATGAGCTAACACCGGGATTTCCTATCATTTTTAGGTCAAGTCAGTAATGAATAACTGAAACAATCCCATGTTTAATGAAACCAGAGATCTAATTTAACTAACTTAACATAAAATAAAAAGAGTTAAGTAAAAGATAAAGTTGATACTGTTAGACAGCAGATGTATGTGTATATAAAAGTCATATATTTAAACTATACAACGGCCTCTATAAGGCTTATATAGGAATGACATACAATGACAATGGTAATGTCTGTAATAGGTAATGTTGACTATGTTTGTCATCTCAGTTTAGCATGCTAACATTTACTACTTTGTTTTTGTCATAAACCGAAGTATTGGACAATTTATGATTTTTACCTCATGATGGTGCTAAATGAAAAGTCACATGATCACCAAAGTTATTACAATTCATCCTCTGGGGACCGCGAATGTGTGTACCACATTTCACACCAATTTGTAGTTGTAGCAGTAGTTTAGTAGAGACATTTCAATAACAAGCAAAAATGTCGACCTGCTGGTGGCGCTAGAGGAAAAGTGAAGGGATCACCAAACTCATTAGGATGCATAATCTGTGGTTCAGGAATGTCTGTACAAAATCTCATAGCAATCCATCCAATAGTTTTTGAGACATTTCACTTTGGACCAACCAACGGACTAGAAAACAGAATTAATCATACAAAATCCATCAAAATGTAATGCAACTGCAATACTGTAGTTAAACTATATATTGTATTTATATATGTATTTATTTTTTTACTACCAACACTTTGTCCCACTTACATTTCATGGAGCATACAAAGCCTGAAGTTTGAAGCTTGATTTAGTTAATTTAGTGTGTATGCTTGTGTGTGTGTTACAGTTTGAGGGCCTGCCCACCTACCCAGATGTGAGCCGTATGTGGGAGATTGTGGACAAATACCATGTGACCAAGTTCTACACAGCGCCCACCGCCATCAGACTGCTGATGAAGTACGGCAGCGAGCCGGTGCAGAAGTGAGTCAGTTGTTTCCTCTGATTCTGTTTCAGCAGTTTCTGACCATCACAAGTTGACATCCAGTGATGTTACTGTTTTCTATGTTTTCTTTAGTTTTTTTAAGGTAAATGGCATAAATGTGCATTTTGATGGCAATAACAGAAAATTACAAGGATATGTAATTGCAGAATATGTTCCTTTAACTTTGTCTCCACATCATTGCCCTCTCCCTCCCTCCCTCCCTCCCTCCCTCCCTCCCCAGGTATAAGCGAGAGTCTTTGAAGGTTTTGGGGACGGTCGGTGAGCCCATCAACCCTGAGGCCTGGCAGTGGTACTACAATGTGGTGGGAGACAAGAGATGCCCCATTGTCGACACCTTCTGGCAGACAGAAACTGTTAGTTATTTATATTGTCAAACCTTCACTGAGAAGCTTTCAGTAGTCTGAACACTGATATCTATTAATAGAGTTTTGTTTTCCATTTTGCAATCTAGACTTCATCCTTTCAGCTTACTTTGGGAAGTTAAAATATACAACATTAATTGTCCAATACCTGTTTTTAACAACTTCCTCAAAGCCAGAGGATGCAGACTGTTGGCTCTGCTGTCCTCTGGTGGAGAGTTTATTCTCACCATGTGGGATTAAAAAGACGTTTCTGTTTCTGTCTTTCAGGGTGGACATGTGTTGACTCCTCTACCTGCAGCCACACCCATGAAACCAGGATCTGCTGTGAGTAAAGAATAAAGACTCTAGAGGGCTTTATCATTGTACTGTGAATGCATACTGTTAAACTGTGATTGCTACAAGCTTAATCTCAGAGTCCTGACTTTTTATTTCTTTTATAATTTTGCACTTTTGCAAACGGTATAAAAACAGATAACCGGTCAGAAATGGTGAGACAGGTGAGATCAAGAAGGCATCGGTACTGTAAAAATAAACAATATAAGCCTGAATTACTAAAACAGAAAATTCTCAAATACTAACAAAAAGAGCTGATCAATGCTGCTCCAATCAGTTGACAATGATCATATACTGAATGTTAAAGCCTAACTGAGTTTAAATTACTTTTTTTGTCTACTACAGCACACATATCTGCTCTGTCAATCACCTGTCCTTCATATGTTCTCCTTTGAGAAAAAAAAAACTGAAAACTCTTTCATGGCACCTCCTAAATTAGCATTAATCCGTTGGACTACCAGTATGCGTCTACGTAGCTGGAGTTCTTATTTCAATACAGCAAATCTTTAATATCACTGCTAACAACACACTGTCTGTCCGTGACTTTGTCTCCGTTTCGTACGGCGTAACACCGACACTCAGCCTGCCAGCTGAAAGAAAAAGGAGCATTTCTGATATCTTCCCAAAGAACTTGTGTTGTATTCTTTTTTTAATGATAAACTATTAACAATACATTAAAACTGCCGATTAATTGATTAGTTGCCAACTGTTAAATGAATCACCAACTATTTTGATAATCAATTAATCGTTTTGAGTCATTTTTTAGGAAGAAAATTTCCATATTCTCTGATTTCAGCTTCTCAAATGTTATGTTCTGGTTTCTTTATCCTCTGTGACAGTAAACTAAATAGACATTTGGGGACGTTATCTTGGGTTTGGGAAACGGTGATCAACATTTTTCACCATTATTTGACATTTCATGGACCAAACAACAAATCGATTAATCAAGAAAATGTGTCAATTGCTTTTTTTAAAGATTTTAAATCAAAGCGAGCTCTCGATAATATTTCTGCCAGCATCCCATAATTATTTTATATAACCTGAATTATTAGAATGAGCCAAACCTGTGCTTCCCAAAATATCACGATTTGTGTTTGAAGATGTAAATATAAACAGATTTACTGTCTAAACTGTGAAAGAGAACGACCAACATCGTCTGTCAGATAATTGTTTCATTGAAAATCTAATTTTAAAGTCTTAAATAAATAATCTAACAATCTAATCTAATAAATAATCTAACAAAACATATACTCTATATACATTGATGAAGTTTTAACACTACCATCTGCCTTTTTCTGTCCGTCAGACGTTCCCGTTCTTTGGAGTCGTGCCGGCCATCTTGAATGAGTCAGGAGAGGAGCTGGAGGGGCCGAGCGAAGGATACCTGGTCAGGAACTTTATACTGTATATTACTTTATACAGAAGCATGTCTCATAATGAAATCTACCACACAACCGCGTTTCACCCTCTTGACTCGTCACGTCTGCTTCTGGCTTCAAACAGGTGTTCAAACAGCCGTGGCCCGGCGTGATGAGGACGGTGTACGGAAACAAGCAGAGGTTTGAAACCACCTACTTCAAGAAGTTCCCTGGATATTACGTCACAGGAGACGGTGAGACGAAAGGGGAAGAAATGTTTCTGAATCTGCTCAGATAAAACACCGATGACCGTGGTGAAATATATCAGAATATTATTTAAATTTATTCTCTTTTATGCTTCTTAAAGCTGGAGTGCGGAACCTTTACATTTAAATGAACATCCGTTATTGTCAAGCCCTTCCCAAACGAGTGTATATCACTGCCAGGTTAATCTCTCTGTATTTCAGAGTTTTTAATCTGGTGTCCGGTTGACATTCCTGTGCTGGTGAACCAGTAGCGATGCGTTCTTACATCACCCTGCAATAATTGGTTTGCCAGAGCTGATGGGCGCCCATAGAGCACACGCTCCAGAGACTTCCGCTGACGTCCGGTTTAGCCCTCCACTAACTTGAAGGATAAAATAATTTAACAACGTGCCGCTCTTCTAGACTTTCCAAATGTTATCTGACCGAATGGATCAAATTCTGATAGTGAAACAAGTCATTTTGTGAGGGTTGTTGTGACGCTCAAAACAACTTATCCACCGCTTTGCAGCTGTAACAGTAGTGACGGGGACCGTTTATGCAATTTTATGCTTGTTGTGATGTTTTGATAAATTACTCTTATTAGGTTTTTACTTACAAGAACTGAAAATACTCTAGTTCGGGGTTAGAGGCCTTAATAGTTTGGGGATGTTAAAGTGTCTCTGTCACATTTTCCACCTTAAAGTCAACTTAAAATATAAATTAAAGTGAAAAAGAAAAGCTTTGCACACACACTATATTTCATCCACTCACCTTCACTCTGCACTACGGCTCAACTGTGCTGCAGGTTTACATCTAAAACACTCTTATTGTTTATTTCTCAAAGTCTCATACGTTTATTTTTTAATCTACAGGTTGCCGTAGAGACAAGGACGGCTACTACTGGATAACAGGGAGGATAGACGACATGCTGAATGTCTCAGGTAAGACTGACGTGCTCAGCTTATTTGATTTAAATCATCTAAATTAGCATCACACCTGTGTGCCTTTGGTGGGTGTGTGTGTGTGTGTAAGTTGTGTGTGATATTTTCTCTATTTTCTCCCTATATTAGTGTTTTTTTAATTAAATATCATAGGAAAACAAAAAAAACATTGAACAGACGGCACAACACACTTATACACACATATGAAAACACATAAATGACAAGCTAAGAAAGTTGTACTTAAAAATGAAGGAATAATAATACATAAAACATAAGATAAAGAATTACTTATCTGATTCCTAAAGGCTTTCTGTATTTTTCTTATTGTCAACAAATCTCATGTTCAGAGCCAAACAAACAGAAAAATATAAAAAATGGCCAGTCATAACCTTTAACAGATTCATGTTCTTGTATTAAAAATCACTAAGATCCTACAAAATATTCACTCTTTTGTTCCTTCATCGTACATTCGATTTTATATGTAGAACAAAAAATACACAAAATGTGTTTGAGGGCGGAAAAACATCTCATAAGTTCACGTCAACTAAGAATAGATTGTATAGCTTCTTAGAAACAAAGAACTGAACTTTAAATAGTCGCTTCTCTTGTTTTCCTGAGAATTTAATTTCCTCCATGATAAATTGGGGAAAATTGTTTTTTTTTAAGTTCAGGCATCAGCCGCTTCCCTCTCTCTATTTTCCTTCTGTTTCTTTCCTTCAGGTCACTTGTTGAGTACAGCGGAGGTGGAGTCGGCTCTGGTGGAGCACGAATCCGTCGCCGAGGCTGCGGTGGTGGGCAGACCTCATCCTGTCAAAGGAGAGAGTCTCTACTGCTTCGTAACTCTCAATGATGGAGTGACATACAACCGCTCACTGGAGGCAGAACTCAGAAAACAAGGTCAGCAAATGTGGCTTTTGGAAAGACGTTTCTTTCCCAAACTTTAAACGACTTTCTGAAACACCTTTTAAAACATCGCAGGACACTAAAAGTCTCAGCTGAAAGCAAACTGGAGGATCTGTTACATCTTTTAAACGACCAGCTCTAGTTCTGATCCTCCTGAACAACGTGTGAATTAATAAAATGGGTTTCACTGAAGGTTTTTCAGGCTTTGGTTATAAAAGAATATCATCATATTCTTTATGTTGTGTGCAGTTCTTGAGAAGTCTTATTCAAAAGAGAAAAAAAAACCTCAGAAGGTTCAAAAAGTCTTAGATTTCATTTATAAAATTAAATCCCTCCTCTGTTCTTCCTGAGGTTTCTTCCATCTTTTCGCCATTGAAGTTTTTTTTTTTTTTTTTTAAGGGAATTTCCTTATTTTAATTTGTGATTTGTGCCATTGGGCTATACAAATAAAATTGATTTGACTTACTATTTTTTCTTGCTTGCTGTAGACATACTGTCAGAAAGGACTAAAGAAACCAAAATATTCGCATTTAAGAAGCTAAAACCAGAGAATTTAGTTATTTTTTCCCCTGTTGATGGACTAATCGATCAGTCGTTGCAGCTCTAATTTTAGCAGAAACTTAAATTATTCATTATTACGTTCATTTATTAACTACATTACCAAGAATTGTTATACAGTTGGGAAGTCTTGACAAAAACATGATATGAATATGAATAAATGAATGAATTTGATAAATAATTGTCCTTATTGTCCCTACTGGTTTTCTGTCATTCTTTGTCCAGTTCTATGTCAAAGACCAGTTCTATATTTTTTTATTCTATGTAGTAAAAAAGTATTTGAAAAGTCTAATTTCGTGTGTGTGTGTGTGTGTATGTGTGTGTGTCAACAGTGAGGGAGAAGATCGGTGCCATCGCTACACCAGACTACATCCAGAACGCACCAGGACTCCCCAAGACCAGATCTGGTAAAGATACCAAATAAACAAACATGTAATGATTGAAGCATCAGTCAGAAAAATGCAGGTTTTCTTCTCAGCTGATTTTGTGGATGAAAGAGTGTTTGATACTTTTGAAAGGAACCAAACCTGCATCATATACCACACTAACATATTTAGGTTCATTTTTTTTAAAGGGTCAGTTCACCCAAATTATAAACACAGTTTACGGTCAAATTTGTAATGGTGATTAATCGATCAATGGTTGATCATAAAACGTCCCTGCACCGAAGTGGAAAGAAGTTCAAATAAATGAAAGTTTATCATTAGTTCTTGACTGAAATTAAGAACTTTGACAAAAATCTGAATTGGCATTTAGATTTATTTGTTAGTGTCCACGCTTTCAGAAAAATCTGTCTGTAAGATTCATACTTCCAACCTAAAACAGCAACATCTCGATCCAAAAAGAAAATATGTTGCTGCTAAAGTATGGCTGCAAAATTCGACAATTCAACATTTTTACTGTAAACATTTGTTGATGTGAGCCAGTGAAAAAAAAAACAAAAACACAGTGATTCTTTACTACTACAGTGTGAATTTTAATTCAAATTTTTCTGTAGCTACAAAACAGTTAAATAACTTTCACCTTCAATTCTATATGACTTCTAACTTTTTCTTCTTGACCATTATGGACATTATAAGGAGCATGTGTCTCCCATCTGCCAGTTTTCGTAGATAAGCTGTATATAAATTACCTGACCTGTAGATTAAACTTTATGGCAGGTAAATTCTGTAAATTTACCAATTTAGGGACGGGTTCACAATTTTTCAAGTCTGTCTTAAACCAACAGTCAGGAGCTCAAATGAAGAGTGAAACCTGTTTTTCTTGCTGTAATCATTCCTCCTGTTCATACTGACCATTAGAAGATCCCTTCATAATGCACTTACAATGGAAGTGATGGGGACAAAATCCACAGTCCTCCTTCTGTGCAAAAATATATTTAAAAGTTTATCTGAAGCTCTGTTATATGAAGCCTCAGATATGAGTCAAATCAAATCAATGACTCAAATCAAGTAGATATCTTTCAACGTTACAGTCTTTTTAGTGCCAAAGTCCCTCTTTTTGTTACTATACTTCCACCACAGCTCAACAGGTAAACACTGTCCGAGGAAACACAAAGAGGGAATTTGATGCTAAAAAGACTGTAAATGTGGCAGATATCCACTTGATATGACTAACTCAGACTGCTGAAGCCTCATATAAGCTTCACATCTACTTTTAAATGACTGTGTGGACACACTGTGGATTTTGGCCTCCATCACTTCCATTAAAGCACATTTGAAGGGGATCTTTTAATATCCAGTATGAACAGGAGGAATGATTACAGCGAGGAAAACCTCTTTCACTGTTCATATGGACACCTGACTGCTGTTTTAAGACACACTTTGTTATTGTGACGCACATCAACCCACTAAAGAAACACAAACATTCGCGCAGGGTGAGGCAGGTTTATTTGTAAAGCACCTTTCAGTGATGATTCAAAGTGCTTTACATAAGACATAGAAAGGCAAGATATAAAAGAAATGTGACTATAAAAAGACACAAATAGGCTATAACTGAATAAAACATTTAACTGGGGAATAAAAATCAGTGGAAGATATGTATAAATAATCAGTAATTTAAATGAAAGGCAGAAAAGAAATGTTTTTGAGCTTTGAGCTTTAAAAGAACTGGATATGTGGTGCATAAGAACAGAATATTTTTATTTGACTCTGGGGACAGAAACCCCAGAGTATCTGGGGTAAACTGAAGTTGTGTGATCCTCTTTCTCTGTCTTGGTGAGGACTCAAGCAGCAGGGGTCTGAATCAGCTGCAGCTGTCCGGGCAGAGTTACATTAGTCAAGCTTATTAAAGATATAAACATAGACGGGTTTGAGACAGAATTCCTTTAACAAACGCAGCCTCACCTCTGCCCTGTACTCTTTGCAGGTAAGATCATGCGACGGGTGCTCCGCAAAATCGCCTGCGACGAAAGGGACCTCGGCGACATCTCCACGCTGGCGGACTCATCGGTGGTCGAGCAGCTCTTCCAGAACAGATGCTGCTCTGCTGTGTGACGGCCTCGGGAATCCTCACAGGGAGCCTCCGACTGCAGCCGCACTCCAGCGGCCACAAATCCAACCAGGGAAGAAGAGGAGGAGGAGGAAGAGGAAGAGGAGGAGGAGGAAATACCAAGAATTTGGTCTTTTCCAGCAAACAACCTTTCAGCTCCTGATGAGGACGAGTGCAGCAGAGCCTGTATTTAAAATGACCCCACTGTCCATCATAAGGTTTGCCAACATCTGTCTGGTAACTGGTAGAAACGTCCCGCTAACAATAGTTAACTGATCATTTTAACAGCCAGAAGCAAAGTCTAGGGATTAATAAGTACATCAATAGTAGGCAGCATAGCTGCAGTTAAAATACAAGGCAGTGGTGTTGATGAGAGCGAGAAGCCAGGGGTTGTTTCTGGGTGAGAGGTAGAACTGCGTAACACTTCATTCGGGTTTATTTCAGTGTTTAGGCCATTAATACACAGCAATATCTGCTTCTCTACTGCTAAATAAAGATCTCCTTTCAGTATTTGTACGGTAGTGAGTCCTCTGTCAGCACAATAGTTTTTCTTTGGTCAAAGGATGAGTAAATACACTGGAATAAGTCCCATGTGAAGCGTTACCTTTAACTGCCCTGTAGTTAATATAACAAGTCTCCTCCCCTCGCTCGATGCCATAGTACTGTTATGTACACTGATGATTAGCTGAATCTGAGAACGCTCAATATTTCTACTAGTTTTAATTTCTATTGTATTTTTTTAAACAAATATGTAGATTTGTGTCTTTTTTTTTCTGTTTTTATTTCGACTGATTTTTGACATAGGATTTGTTGGGTATTTTTTATTAGTGTGTCTGCACGCTTGGTTGTTCTTTTTCTTCTTTAAGTTGCAGAAAAGCAATTAGACTGTTCTGTCTGTCTGGTGGAAACTGGGAAAAGTGTTTTGGCGTCATGAGGCTCGGACATCAAACATCCGGCTCCTCTCAAAAGCCCCAAACCAGCTGCTGGTCTGATGTTGGAAAAAGGGAACATGTCGCGTCTAAACCGAAAACAAGAGTCAAATTTGGTTTTACCTTGTTTAGTTCCATATTTCATTTTTAAGTCGGACTTTACAAGACTCTCTAATTAATAAAGATACCAGAATCATTTCCTAATGGCTGTAATTATGGAAAGGAAGTGTGGATCAGTGTGGATAATGGTACTACTATAAAAATAATAAATGTTTAAGTGCTTTAAATCAAAGCTAAGGCTCAGTTGTGAATAAGACATCAATGGTGTCGTTATTCATAGCTTTGTTTATTCATTTAGAGGAATATTTGAGCTTTTCTTTATCTAAGAAAAGCTAACTGTGATGGTCTGTCATGCTGTTTGTGGATCAAAACAACAATCTTTTAGGTAAAAGTACATTGCATGAACTAAATATCTGAACCATGAGCTGATTTGGGGCTTGAACGGTTTTTAGTCTTAGTTTCGTTTGTAGACATCTGTGATTGTGAGAATTTGATTCTGACTCCATTTGAGTGAGATGAACCAGAAGCAGGAACTCCGTATAGATTTATCAGCTTTTCATTATTTTATCTTTTTTTTTTTTTTTTTTTTTTTTTTTTTTTTTTTTTGCTGTTTGTGTCTCAATGTGCCAACCTGTGGAGCTGGGTGTAAAAAGCTAATAATCTAATGTTTAAAAAAAAAAGTGCAGCTGCTTATTTGATTTGAAAGCATTTTTTTGTCTGTATAATATTTCGAATGAAGGAAAGAGAAATTTTGCTCTTTGTTTTTTTTCTGTTCTTCAGTTTTGTTTTGTTTTCATTTCCCTGTTTGTATCAAAGTGTATGCAATGACAGTAAATGAACATGACTACTGCCTCTCATCCTCTGTCACTGGCTGTTCCTTTATACATTACGAAGTACTTAATGTTTTTGCAGAAATATTGTTTATCCCTGAAGGTTAATGGCGATCAAAATCACATTTCCAAACCTCATGTTGGTTTTTACTGTCAGTATTGTGTTATTTTAGAGCCCCCCTCCACACAAAACTGTTTTTCTTCTTGTTCCTTCACTTGGATGTTTGAGCTTCGCTGTGCAGAATGATGTATGTGCAGAGTTTGTTTTCACATTCATCTGCTGACGGGGGAAAGTTTCTCTGTGCTCACCTTTAATCTCAAATCAACAAAAACAAAAAACACATGGCTTTGTCATATCACCTTTTTAAATGTATTCTCAACCACTGCACTACTGCAGCAGAGCTGTGACGCACTAAAGCGTAATGTGCAAGTACAGAGAAGCAAATTAGTGACAAATTAAAGGGGAAAACCAACATAAGAGGAGTGAGAATGGTTAGGGTTAGGGTAATGTGGCATTCATGTGGTGTCAGAATAATTAAAATTAGTTCCCGACTGGGAGAATTCATGTGAACACCCCCTCAATTTAGGACAACAACTCGGAAAGTTGGTGAAAATTTTGTCATATATGCAGAAACATGGCAGACGAAAGTAAATGTTTGGTTGATGGCAAGAAACTTTTTACTAATTCAAATATTTCATAAACATTTTTTTGCTCACATATAATTTGTAATATGGTATTAGGTTGCAACTGTTAGTTGCTGTCCATCTATAGTGACCTAGATTGGTTAGAAAAGTAATATTTAGAATTAACCCTGAGCAGGTAAATCAATATTTTAGTGGTTTTAGGGAATATACTGGTGCAGCAACAAGTCTGCGACAAAATACAACACATCTTTGTGGTGTCCGTGTTATCTCCACATTATGATTTAAAAGCTCATGAACACACTGTAACAAGTCGGAAGAATTACTTTCCAACGCGGGAAACAGAACCATCAGAGGAGCCCGTGAATGCACCATAAGAAGATCAGCGTAAGCCAATCAGCGGCAGAGTAGGGCGGATCATGACTTCGCCCTCCTAGGAAAAAAAGATCACCAACGGGCACAGCATTATGGTAACTAACTGTTGTGTTGTAATCTTTATATCCTTGTTATCAGTCGAAACACGTGTAGATAAGTGAAGAAATGTTTGTGAAGATTTCAGGTTGAAGCGCCGGCAGGTGCTTCTAACAGGAGCAAACCTTAGCTAACGGTAACTTAACCACTCAGAGTACCAGTGCCGACATTAGCCACCAGCAGAAGCATCAGATAACCGTCACTTTCAGCAGACAGCATCGCCAACATTACATTAGATACAGGCCAAGGCTGGTATTTGCTTGGTAATGCTGGTGGATGCTGGCTCAAAGGGGCAGAAAGCAGAAATGAGAGCAACAAGAAGTCAAGGATCATCGTCATCAAGCTAACGGCTAAAGCGGGAAACTGCAACAAAGATGGCGGCGGCACAAGTTTATGGCCGGCTATCTGCAACATGTTTAAAGTTTTATTAATGTAAAAGAGTTAACCATCAGTTTCTTTGAAAGATAATTAACCAAAACACTTACTGCTGTTCTAACGGTATTTTCAGAAAACTTAAAGACTTGTCGGTAATTTTATACTTGAAATGTTTTGAGAAATGTGCAGGTATTTAAAATCGTTAATTTTCAGGACAGCGTGGTGCAATTTGGTACAGATTATTTAAAAAATGGGGGGAAATGTGTTAAGTTGGTTTAATCATGACGTTAAATATGATGTTGAGAAATAATCATCTAATACAGACAAAAAATATAATAAGCATGGAAGTGTGAAATGATTCAGCTAACTGGTTCTTTGTTTTCCCAATCACCATTTTATTTCATTATGCCACTTTTCATCACAAAGTCTATCAATCAAGACAGCTAAGGCACAGCCAGCACTATTTTCTGTTTTTTTTTTCTAATAATTTGTAACAAAGTGCACCTCCCTTTCTGTAAAATGTCTTAAAAACCAACTGTTAAATACCTGCAAATTACTCAGAAAAATTCCAGGAAATTTGTATAAAACTAAAGGATCTGTCAAACAAATCATAACCGACTTTTCTAACCATCTGGATGAAAAAATATTTCTTCCGCTGATTGATAAAAACATTTTTTTTATCCTGTTTCCCCAGTTGGAGTTGGAACTTGGGAAACAGGTAAAATGGATGGAGTAGTTTTGTATCCAGATGGTGAGAAAAGTCTTTGAGGATTCTTAAAGTACCATCAGAACAGTGTTAAGTGTTTTAAAGAGTTTCAAACATCACTAGTTAGCATTAATTATCTTCTAGAGAAACTGATTTAGTCCACTGCTTTGCCTGGACGTCACTGTCATCTCAGTGTAACACATTTATTGCCGGATTATGTGATTGAAGATACTGAGGAGGAATATCCTGACCCAACGCTGTCCCTGCTGGTCCTGCTTGGTGAGGTCAAATAAACTTCGAGGACTTCATAAATCAGACACAAGGCCAAGAAAGAAGCACCTGTAAAGGTAAGACCTGCATTTAATTACCTCTACACTGTGTGATACCTGTTTGGTGACTGGATATGTGTTCGTGGCACGGCTTTCTGTTAGGGCTGCTTGTTCTGCTTTTCATGAGCACTGATCTCTGTAGCTGACATTTACTTCATAAACTGCACTTGACACATAACATCTTGTATTCTGGCGCTTAGTGGCTGATAGGATTGGGCTGTAAGTTTTCTTATTTACACGTCTTATTTGGTTAACTGATTACACAAACTAGCTTAAGCACTGCATAGATCTAAGTGTGCGGAAATCTCTTCTATCACCTTTATATGAGTAAAAATGTAAATGAACCTTTGCCCAAACTGTAAAAACAGGTTCTCCTGCTACACAGATACTAAATGTGAGGGATAGACCAACTTTGTCATGTCAGACAAATGTTTGTGGCGGTGACTGCACAGTCAGCCCATAAGGGTATATAATCATATACCATATACTTTTCATATTCTGGTTTTTACATGGTGACATGTTTCATATAAGAAGGATCCATTACATGTCATTTTGCTGTCTCAGTTAGGGCAACTAACGATTATTTTCATTAGTGATTAATCTGTTGATTATTTTCTCGATTTATTGATTAGTTGTTTGGTCCTTAAAATGGTGAAAAGATTATCACCGTTTCCCAGCATCCAAAGAGACTAAAATGTCTTGTTTTGTCCACAACCCAAAGATAGTCAGTTTACTGTCATAGAGGACTAAAGAAACCACTGTTGTTAGTTTATTCACATGAATCAGACTTAATGATTCTGCTCCTCCCTGATCATGTGTGCCCCTCCTTGCAATGCTTCTATGCCCCACCAGGGGGCCCAGCCCACATTTTGAGAACCACTGGACTAAATCCTGCCATTTTCTCAAAAAGTATTTCCATTGCATAAAATGAGAAAGTGTGACTATGTACAGTGATCATACACACAGTAAATCTATGGTGTGATCTATCGTATTGTATCACTATGTACAGCAGTGGTGGAAAGTAACTAAGTTCATTTACTCAAGTACTGAGGTACTTGTACTTTACTTTACTGTACTGCTACTTTATACTTCCACTCCACTACATTTCAGAGGGAAATATTGTACTTTCTACTCCACTACATTTATTTGACAGCTTTAGTTACTTTTCAGATGAAGATTTGACACAATGGATAATATAACAAGCTTTTAAAATACAACACATTGTTAAAGATGAAACCAGTGGTTTCCAACCTTTTTGGCTTTTGACGTCTTACAAAAAGCAGTGTGTAGTCGGGGTCACATTTCAGATGTCTATGAGTTGTTAACAGCTCCACCAAATAGTGATTTTTCCCTCTAAACTTCTCACATGGTTTCATTTCAATAAATGTTCAAATGATCCAATATTTCAGCAAAAATCAAAGATTAGAGAAAAAGTCCAAAAAGTGAAAACAGATTTGTGTATCAGAACTTTGTTTTTTCTTCTTTCCTCTCCCATTAATCATCTCACGACCCCTCAGATTTATCTGCTGACCCTTTGGAGGGGCCCCACCCCTAGGTTGGGAACCACTGGACTAAACTAGCTAACTGTATATAAAGTAGTTGAAACTAGCTCCACCTCCAGCAGCTACAACAGTAACATGCTGCTTACACACTGATGCTTCAGTATTAATAATCTAATGATGTCATATATAATAATATATCAGAGGGAAGAAATTAGTACTTTAGTACTTAAAGTACATTTTGTTTCTAATACTTATGTATTTAAGTACGATTTTTCATGCCAGACTTTCACTTGTAATGGAATATTTTTGGTATTGGTACTTTTGCATAAGTAAAGCATCGGAGTACTTCTTCCATCACAGATATACAGTAAATCTGCATTAATATCTTGAATCTGCTATGTGCATGTACTGTAAAGCCACAATTTCAGGTTATCCCTTTTTAAAGGGATAACCACTATGTGTGTGTGTGTGTGTGTGTGTGTGTGTGTGTGTGTGTGTGTGTGTGTGTGTGTGTGTGTGTGTGTGTGTGTGTGTGTGTGTGTGTGTGTGTGTGTGTGTGTGTGTGTGTGTGTGTGTGTGTGTGTGTGTGTATATATATATATATATATATATATATATATATATATATATATATATATATATATATATGTATATATATGTATATATATATATATACACACACACAAATGTGAACATAAACAAAAGTCAAGAAATCGAGACCAGACAAAAATATGCTTTCAATGAAAAACAGGTTTTATGTATATTTCATTGGTTGGTTGATTACATCATTAGTTAAAAAGAAAGAAAGAAAATACAGCTGTGTGGGACATTTTGTAAGAGAAACAAACCAGCCGGTTGTTAAACAAAGAACACAATTCACATACATGTGATCCACCATGTACAGCAAGGCAGTTATGTTCAAACTCATGTCATCTGTACTGTTTTTACTTAAGTTTCTCTGAGCTGATGAAAGCTGTGTATATGTACACATTATTTCTTATATTAACCTGGATGTGTGTGTGACTATACAGACAAAAAAATCCTATTAAACCATCTTAGTGAAGCAGCTTTTCCTCTAAATTCATTAAATCAACGTTATCAGATAAGCGAAAATCAGAATTAATAAACAAAAGAGTTCTATTGCCGTTTACTGATCTGGAAGTATTTGATTTTACTTTGACTGTCAGTAGAGCCTGACATTACAGAGGAAGTGACGTCCTCATTGTGCCAGGCGTGGCGGCACATGGTGGGATGCATCACAGATCCTTGGCACAAACAAAAGGTTTTGCACGGTGACACTTGTTATCGTTCCAAAAGTTTCCTGTAGAGAGAGATTGACCAACAAAGCAAAGTCACTATAAATGTTTAACAGGAGTTTTTTTTTTTTTTTCAAACTAAATTAACAGATAAGATTGCATTTAAATGTCTGTATGTGTACATTTTCTAAAGCTTATTCTGACAAATCTTAAGAATGCTGTGAGTATACCTACTGATATACCTACAGAGGCAACACATGATCATACAGCACACTGTATTGTTCAAAAAAGATTTTCAGGCATCATTATTTTTCCACAATAAAAATCAACATCAGGAAGTCAAGAAACAATATTTATACCTCCAAAGTTGGTCTCCATACAGTTTTCTATTCCCATGTTGTCTGGTTGCCCGGGACCCCAGCACAAGTAGTCAAACTTTGAGCCATCACTCCACAACCATGTTCCCTCCTGGAAGAGGAAATATAATATAACACGTAACACAAAAATAATAAGAACACATGACAATGCCATGCGACCAATACAACAAAGCAGAAACCTGCTGTCTCAAGAATTACCAAAGCCTCACAAAATATCCTGGAGAGCTTTGTGTTGGATTTTTTTATTTGGTTGTTTTTTGTGTTGCTGTGTAATTAAACTGTTGATTCTTTTTTCTTGATTCATCAATTAGTCATTTGGTCTCTAAAATATAAAAGATACAAGCCCAAGATGCAACCTAAAATGTCTAGGGCTGCAACTAACAATTTTTTTCATTATCAATTATCAATTGGTTATCAATTGATTAATCAATTAGTTGTTTGATCCATAAAATGTCAGAAAATGGTGAAAATGGTGTCAATCAATGTTTCCCAAAGCCGATGACATACTCAAATCTCTTGTTTTGTCCTGACCAACAGTGCGAGGTAGGCTTTTGCTGATTGGCGATCAGATTGACAATTGAAGAGACAATCGTTGATTGTTTTTTCCCTGCAGATATTAACAAATTAAATCTTAAATCTAAAAGCTGCTAATGTGTCAGGTGGAATTAAAAAAATAAGTTTTAATTATGCATTTCATTTGTTACTGACTTTGTCTTATCACATACAGCAAAACTAGTTTTTCATGTTTGTACTTCCAGAGAGAGACTGTCTGTTCTGACCTCTGTTCAGTCTCCTGCTCTCTGTGATCACACATACTGTGTTTTAATGCAGCCAAATTCATGATCTAGTCATTCTCATTTACACATTTTTCTGTTTCTGTTGTCAGATGTCAGAAGTAGTGTGAAATTTGATCATGGCTCATAAATACTACCTGAAGTAAGCTAAGCTGTTGCGCTGCAGATAAAATCATTATTTTATGATCATTACATCAGACAAAATGAACAGAAGCACAGGTTAGTAACAGCAGCTCTGCTTTGAGATGGACTATATTGACATTTACAATGAGTGATCAGATAGAGCTGCAGTGATTAGTCAATTAGTTGCCAACTATTAAATTAATCGCCAACTATTTTGATAAGTGATTCATCAAGTCATTTTTTTAAAGAAAAAAGTCCAAATTCTCTGATTTCAGCTTCTTAAATGTGAATATTTTCTGGTTAGTCCTCTTATGATAGTAAACTGAATATGTTTGGGTTTGGACTGTTGGACGGGCCAAAGACATTTGAGGATGTCATTTTGGGCTTTGGAAACAGTGATTGAAACTTTTCTGACATTTTCTAGACCAAACAACTAATCGATTTAATCAAGAAAATACTCAACAGATTAATTGATAATGAAAATAGTTGTTAGTTGCAGCTCTAATCGCAGAGAAAGCTGCATCAGATTCTGAGTGTTAGTATGTCTCACCTTCACTGCATCGAAGCCACCAACCCAGGTAAGTAAATTGTGGCCAGTCACTGTTACAATCAGGTCACTGAGGAAGACATTTTCATCAGGACTGTGGATCGAGGCCAGATTTCCGCCAACAGAAATGCAGGTATGCTGGAGAGACAGAGTGAGAGGCCGAGATACAAGAATAAGATGGAGGGATGGGAGTACAGTGAAATAGAGAAAGGAATACATAAGGGTCTCTTTATGAACATATGTGCACATCATCTACTTGCTCATCTTAACTTAGCATGCTCTCTTAGCATTTTGACCAAAGTACAACTAAGGCTGACAGATCTACTCATTCGTTTTTGAGCGATCATGCACCTTTTGATGTGCTGGTAAAGCTAGATGGAAAGTCAGAGGATAACCAAAATTCAGGATTCTTCCTCTAGTGACTGTTAATGTCTGTGCCAAATATCATTGCATTATATATATATATATATATTGTACTCAGTATTTGCCAAGATATTTCACTCAATTTCATTGGATTGCCATAATTACAGTAATATGAAATGACATGACGACAACACTGACATGATGTAAACACTTAATTCCAACATAGTCCCAAGATGTTGAAAGCCAAAGAAAAATTAAAAGAAACACATCCCCACAATTTAAATAAAAAATAACACACATTAAAATACCTCAGTACAGCAAAGACAATTTGATGGCTAAAATAAAAATGTAATTTGAAGATTTAATTTTAAATCTGTGACACTGTTCCATAAATAAGTCTGACTCCTTTCATGTTTTGGCAACTATATATTTAGTGGAAGGCTGTTCCACAACATAGCACCAGTGTAAGCAAAGGAATAACAGTTTTTGCATCAAATACCTCTGCATCAGTCCACGGCTTTGCCATGTTGTAGAAAATGAAGCAGCGAGAGCCAAACTTAGTCCAACCAAGAGGACAGCCAGAACCTGCAACACTCGTCATGTCAGAAATAAGCTGCACATGTGGATGTTACACTTATTAGTGATTGTTCAACATGTCATCCCAACACAAAGGATATTAATATGCTGCTATAACATCCTCCACAAGAAAACTTCCAAATTCTCTGATTCCAGCTTCTCAAATGTGAATATTTTCTGGTTTGTTTAGTCTCTATGACAGTAAACTGAATATCTTTGGGTTGTGGACGGTTGGTCGGGATAAAACAAGACATTTGAGTTTGCATTTTGGGCTTTGTGAAACAGTGATCAACATTTTTCACCATTTTCTGACATTTTATTATACAAACAACTAATTGATTAATCAAGAAAATAATCGACAGATTAATCAATGAAAAAATCATTAGTTGCAGCCCTTCAGTCAGCGATGGTTACGGGGATAGTCTCGTATGAAAAATATGTCAGTGCATAACCTGTACATATAACACTTATTTTAAATAATTAACTGGAATTATTACAAACAACCAAACAAAATCACAGTTACCAACCTTGTTGTTCTGAGTTATCTGTGGCTTTCATCTGCGAACATGAACAACACGTTATTTAATAAGCTCGGAATCTGCACATTTCAGTGTTAAACACAGCAGCTCTACAGATTTTTATGTAGTAAATATAGTGACAAAACTAACATTATGTGTAGTCCATGCTGTAAATGGAATAGGCACTGGCTAATATGTTTAGAAGGAAATGTGATGCTGCCAAATTATAATTGTTGCAAAAATGTTGATACTGAACGTTGGGTAAAGGGTTCAGTGACATTTCTTTTTTTTTTTTTTCCCCGACAGAATATCTGATCTTGCAATACAATATCTGAATGTAGTGATACTGTTATTAAATTTTTTTATGGTTATGCTTGGCAGCACCTCACCATGGTCTTTGTTTAATACAGAAAAAAGTCCACACTTACTTGAAGCTAGGGCTGCCCCGACCAAAGATTTTCCTAGTCGTCACACATTTATCATATTAATTTAATTATTTATGTATATTTTTTGGGGCATCAGAAAATGGTTTCAGTTCTAGGGCTGCGAAAGAATGTTATTAGTAAAACATTGTTAACACTGCTACATTACAGAGAAATACAAAACCGTAAGAATGGAGCCTTTAAAATATCAATTTTACAAGCGCACGTGCAGCGAGCAGCCTGTTAACGACTATGCTAACGGAAAAAGCGTTAATGATTCTGAATGTGTCAAAGATGACGCTTATTCAGTCCAATAATCTTTCGCTGCAATACCATGAGTGGCCACTGGGCAAAATTGGAAGCAAGGCTGAGCAGTGGCGCCGTATACAGGTCTTATTATACATCCATGGTGGGAACAACCAGCAAGGAGTTACTGAGTTACCTTTTTCAGTCCTGTGGGTCAGTTAGTTCTGTGAAATCCTCCTATCTTTCATTTTAGGCATTTTCCAGGCAGAAAAGTGCAGAATCTAACTGATATTTCCAGAGGAATCTGTGCTTCTGTTATCACAGCAGACCAGGTAATTGACTAAGTGATGAATATATGCCAATGGTCACCTCGGCCGGGTGCCGCCACGTGGCCACTTCCTGTATTTGTTCAAAAGCCCTCTAGCATTTCATATATTATATTATTCCAGCCATACTAGGTTTTGACCTAATTTTGACAAGGCACAGCTCCCAAATGGATTTTTAGTTTTTTTTTTTTTTTTCTGTGACTAACTGACCAATAAAAACTTGGTCGACTAAGACTCTTCTCATCAACTAAAGATTGCTCGACTGTTAGGGGGCAGTCATACCTTAAGCACATGACACAATGTGTTTAACATTTAACCAAAACCATGATCTTTTACCAACCTTTACCAAAGGGTTTTTGTTGCCTAAACCTAAACACACACGGGACTCCAGATGTGAACCTCGGTCTCTGGTGACAACGTTCTGAGTTTTCAGACCCACCTCCCCACAATCTAAGAAGTAGGCTATGAAAATGTAGCACTTCATTAATTTGAAAAACGTTGCCTGTGATTATAATTCAGGCGGTTATTAAGTTTGATGCCACAATGTAATAGGAAAACAATGAAGTGTATATGAACTTAATTTCTAGTTTTCTAGTTTTTTTTTTTTCTAGAGAAAAGGACACTTTTGTAAGTTTTACTTACGGTTCCTGGACTGAACAGTGTGCTGGTCAAACACAGGAAGAAAACCAAGTGACAACCTGATGCCATCTGTGTTAAACATAACAAATTAAACATTTAACCCAACAAATGTACTTGTATTATCCAAAACATCAGAACATATTTCAATTAACAATTTAAATTTGTATAAATTAATAGACAGTGGGGCTGCAACGATTAATTATTTAATCAATTAGTTGCATATTGTCAGGTTTATTTAGTCCTCTGATAATAAACTGAATATTTTTGGGGTATGGACTGTTGGTCGCAACAAAACAAGACATTTGAGGAATCTGACTTTGGAACGGTGATCAACTTTTTTTTTTTTACATTTTATGGACCAAACAACTAATCGATTAAGAAATTAGAAAATTATAATTAGAAAGTAATCAAATGATTAATTGATAATGAAAATAATCTTTAGTTGCAGCCCTAATAGGTAGATAGTAAACATCTGAAATATTACCTTTTGCTTTAGTGATGACTGGCAGAGCTGAGGAGAGGACAGATTTCATGGAGAAAAGACCAGTCGATCATTTTATACCTTGTCAGAGTTATTTGGCTGCGGAATGTAACAACATGCCGTCCTCATACAGGATGACAGGGGGCCTCCCCACATGGGACAACAAGGAAACAAAAAGAACATCGATTACACCTGTGAGTCTGGTTTTCCCTTTTCCTTTCCTTTTTCTTTGCAAAACTGCTCAAGTTATGTCAAATTTGAATGTGGGTGTGTGGAGTTAGGAAGATTGCCAAAAGCTGTCATGAGTGTTTTTCTCTAGTTGTTTTTTCTTAAATTTGGTTGTGACTGGCACCAGTTGTCCTGTATGTTCAGTGTCTCTCATCTCAGCCATGGACCCCTGTAGTTCCTCTCCATTAGTATTGTACTGTATTGACCAGAATATAAGACGACCCTGATTATAAGATGATCCCCTCCTTTTCCAACACCTGTTTTTGGAAAAAGACTTTTTGAAGAGATACTATTTACCAAATAGAAGAGTGTCCTTATCCTGAAAGCTTTTCTCTCATAAAAGTGAAATACTTCCTTTAAAGCAGAACATAAAGCCCACATTTGTGTATTTTGTCTGAGTCACACTTAAACTCTCCTGTCAGGCTCTTGGAAGCATCAAAATATTTTCTCTGGCAGTTAAGCATTGTTCTTTTGGTATTTTTCAGTAATAATAATAATAATAATGCAACATTCTGTAGCATTATTATTATTATTATTGTTTGTAACCTTAATGTTACCACTCTCATGTCTATAACATGAAGCAACAGTCTGTTAGCTTAGCTTAAATTGGAAACAGGGGGAAAGGGCTAGCCTGGCTCTGTCCAAAGGTAACAAAATCTGCCTACCAGCACCCCTAAAACTGCTATTACCAAGATACCAAACCAGCGCAGTTAAGGAAATAACCTAATTGTGCCGGTTTGGTTTCTTGGTCACAAAGCAGCTTTCCTTTCACAATATTTTGTCACTTTCTTTGGTGAACACACGCTCAGATAATCCTCCCTGAATTCAGACAAATTCATGTTTCATGCAGTTCCTTTTTACAATCATCTCAAGGCATCATCTGCAGTCTCTGATGGAATGATGTGCGCTGTTATGGAACCATTATGCACGCCAGATCTGCAGGTTACATTTTGTGCAATCAGCACCAGACTGTTGCAAAATAACCACATAAACCTTCATACTTATATGCACACCAAACTTGTGGAGCTCCACATTTTTATTTACAACACTGATACACATGGCTGCACTGAGCAACATGTGACAGAGATTGTTTGGGTTACATTTTATTTATGTAAGTGTTTAAGTGTTTTATCTTAAAAATCCCCATTTCTTATTGGATCATTAACAGGATCATATTTATGTTGCAGTATGAAGATTAAATAAACAACTATTTTGTTCCCAAAATGTTAGCAGTTATTTTTGCATGTAAAACAGTTCAATCTAACGGATTTAAACTTTCAAGGATTCTCAGACTGTCAGGGTGATGACGGGGAAAGCCCTACTTTATGTTAAAAGGGGATGAAAGTAGCGGGTGTGATTAGCCATGATTGTCACAGCTTGTAACATGCCCACCTGTAATGATGATGTGTTTTTTCTGATCCCACCTTGTATCTAAGTGTGCCACATTTTGCCTAGCCACACAAAAATAGCAAAAGTGTGCTGGGCACGCTCCCCACTCGCTGCGCAGGGCACACCTGACTGCAATTTCTTTAATCTGTACGAAAACCAAAGGTTGAGAGTTGTCTTGAAGCATGTTACTGCTTTAAGCAAAAGCAGTAATGTACACTGATCAGTTAGTCCTTTAAATGGAAGGAAATTAATAAAATAAGTACCAATCAGAAAATGGGGAAATTATTTTACTGAAAACATGCCTTTTAAGCTTTATCAACATTTGTTTAAACAGCCAGAAAGACAACAATGAAATGATCTGATAAGTTCTGTCAGTGAGCCTTGAAGGGAAAGTACATACTCAACTTCCGTCTTTTAAGAAAATTTCAAATATGTAGACTTCAACTCAGTGTGAGCGTCTCTGATTCAAGCTCATGTTTGTTGCCAGTGCTGGAATGTAACTAAGTACATTTACTCAACTACTGTACTTAAGTGCAGTTTTGAGGTAATTGTACTTCACTTTATACTTCTACTCCTCTACATTTCAGAGGGAAATATTGTACTTTTTTACTCTACACTACATTTATTTCACAGCTATAGTTAGTAGTTACTTTTCAGATCACTGATATATATACACTGATAGTGTATATATAAATTAGTCACTTTTAATATTCAAATAATATACTGTATATACATGTATGATGAATCTAACACTCTAAATTGGGCTATTTTGCATAGCGAGTACTTTTACTTTTGATACTTTAAGTACATTCTGCTGAAAATACTTTTACTTAAGTAACAGATGTGAGTACTTATTCCACCCTGTTTGTTGCAGCAAAACTGTCAGTGATGTCACCAGAAATCCACATCAAAAGTGAGACGTGTAAGTGACGGTGGCCGGCCAAACGGTCTTCACCAGGCTGCAGAAATTCAGTGGACAAAAGTAGTAGTTTGTCGAGGTGTTTTGGAGGATGGGTGGTTGTCTCACACACACATACACACACACACACAGTTGTGTTTCCATAGAGGATATTACATTAATTTCCTGGAGACTTACCTTAACCATAACCTTAAAGGACGGGTTCACAATTTTTCAAGTCTGTCTTAAAACAATAGTCAGGAGCTCAAATGAACAGTGAAACCTGTTTTTCTTGCTGTAATCATTCCTCCTGTTCATACTGACCATTAGAAGATCCCTTCATAATGCACTTACAATGGAAGTGATGGGGGACAAAATCCACAGTCCTCCTTCTGTGCAAACATGGATTTAAAACTTTATCTGAAGCTAATATGAAGCTTCAGCGTCCAAATGAGTCAAATCAAGTAGATATCTTTCAACGTTACAGTCTTTTTAGTGCCAAAGTCCCTCTTTTTGTTACTATACTTCCACCACAGCTCAACAGGGAAACACTGTGGCAGATATCCACTTAATATGACTAACTCAGACTGCTGTAGCCTCATATAAGCCATCAGAAAGAGATCACAAAAGCCATTGAAAACACCCTATCCTTTAACCTTAAACCAAGTCTTCTCCCTAAGACTTTATGATTTACATTATGGTGACTTGCTTTTTGTCCCCAAAAGGGAGGCGAGTCCCCACATATGACTGTAAACAGATTTATGTTCCCACAACATGAGGAATACCTGCTACACACATGCACACAGGTAAAATGGAGAAATTAACAGGAACCCACTATGCTCACAAATCATATTTATTTATTTTTCAGATTGTCCTTTTACATTGATTTTTTTTTTGATTGTGGAAATATGAGGGCAAATGAAATAATCAAAAGAAGAGTGATATTGCTATTTAAGCATTAAATTGAAGTTATCATCTGAGTTCTATATAATCGAAGTATGAAAGAGGGAGTAAAGTCATCGTAGTGGAAGTAACGTAATGGCACATCTGACAGCAAATGGTTGGAGGCATCACATGTTCCTGGCACAAACAAAAGGTTTCCAAGCCTGACACGAGATATCATTCCAATAGCGTCCTGTAAGAGGAAAAGTACAACAGAATAAACATCTGCGTTTGACTTGTCTTAATGATCAGGGTGCATTTAAAGGGAAACTGGTATTTTTCAACCTGGACCCTATTTTCCCATCTTTTTGTGTCTAAGTGACGCTTTTTGAAACTGGTCCAGTTTCTGGAGTTCTGCAGCCAGCAGCTAAGTCGAAAGCAGCTAAATATTCAGCCATGACAGAGTTGGAGAGAGAGGCTGGGAGGAGTTCATTATGTTGGAGTACAGAAAGCATTGCTTAGTTTTATGTCAAAGATTTTCAAAGTTATGACTGAATATTTAGCTGATTTTGACAACAACTCCTGTGACAGAGGACACTCCCGTGACTCCAAGCTGGAGTTTCCCCTTAAATTTCTCTAATACAGGTCTCAAGTGGGCACAAGTGTTCCTAAGTTTAAAAAAAATTTAGGGAAAAGCCAAAAATTTAAGGGCACAGCAATTTTTGGAGAACCTTAATACATCTGTTTTTTTTTTTAAACATTTCATGCAATGCAGTATCTGTAAGTTAACTTAGAGATTACTACTCTTTAATTGTGATCTTTGTACCTGACAACTGCCAAGTTTCTTTTTACACCGTCATGAAGTTACTTAAATCTTTGAGTAACTTCCCTCCCAGGCATGTTTAAAGATGTATCCTGATGGCTGTGCCACTGGTGTGTGAGTGTGTGTGAATGCGTTAGGTTCTCCTCCTGATGAGCAGGTTGGCACCTTGTATGGCAGTGTAAAGCGCTTTGAGTGGTTGGAAGACTAGAAAGGCGCTATATAAGTGCAGTTCATTTACCATTTACATTTTCGGTAAGCACAGTGAAACTTTCCCCCTTCAGATGAATGTGGACACAGCTTTCTAGTGTCAAACTCTGCACATACATCATTCTGCACAGTGAAGCTCAAGGGACTTTAAGGAATTAATGTTAACTAGTGACAGAAAATATGATCTGCACCGGCGATGTTTGACATTGTAAACGGCAAAAGCATCTGAATGTTTTGTATTCTGATCTTTGCTAATAAGAAAGAGAGACGAGACATACAAAGATTGGACAACTGATTGGTTAGCATTGTGGTTCAGCTGATCCAAGTCACTGGCTCTGTGGTGCCCAAATGAGTAATGTAATGTAATACTTATTCTTCATACAAATCCAGACAAGAGTATGAACAGTAGTATAAATACAACACATAAACATACCACACATTTTTGCTTCACCAGTTTTGGTTCCTCTCAATAAAAATCACCATCAGAAAGTCGAGAAATAATATTTGTACCTCTCCAGTTGGTCTCTGTGCAGTGTTCTCCTCCTAAATTGTTTGGCTCTCCATGACCCCAAAGTGTGAAGCCAACTCTGGAACCATCAGTCCACATCCACTTCCCCTCCTGGAAGAGAAAGTTAATTTTTGAGCAACTGCACTAATTGCTAATTATAGATTTGCTAGAGGATACAGGATTTGAGGGTTTTGCATTATTGGTGTTAATCTGTAGGGAAAAAACTGACAGCCTACAGAACTACAAAATTATGGGATCCTGTTAGAGAAAATACAGGCCATGTATCTTTCAGCTGTTGTCTGCAGATTTAACAACCGGCCCCTGTGTTCTAGCAGTGTGATACATTCACCCACAGAATGTTTGGAGGCGCTGACAGGAGATTACAGCAAAGTGATCATACAATATGATTTATTAGTCATTATCGCCTGCTGAGCCAAATCAGACAGATCCTGAGACATCTCGTCTTGTGATTGTCTCACTCATTAAATATATGACTGTGTGATGTAGTGACCCTGCTGTTTTCGCCTTAAAGTTAAAGGGAAACTCCACAGATTTTACACATCAAAAGATATGTGTTGACTGCTGCACTTTCCCCAGGGACTAAGAACCTCAGTTCCTCTACCTGCATTTCCACAGGAGGTACCAGGATCTAAATGTAGTTCCAGGGAGATTGTTTTATGCCCCAAAAAGTCCCTGCTGGGGGGGTTTACTTTCCAAAAGTAGCGTAACTTTGGGTGCAGGGTTTACAGGGATGACTGTCGCTGATTGGTCAAACACACACAGTGAGGCTCCTTCTTGTGTACCGCTTCATTCATAAAACAAGGAATTATGCTAGTATTGATTTAGGCATTTCTCTTAGTTTGTTAACGTTAAAAGTAACGTTAGGCTTTGTTGTCGGCTTCCCAACTCGTTTTAAAAAAGACAGACACAAAGACAGAGTGAGCGAGCTGAGAGTGAGCTAGAGAGTGAGTGAGGAGAGGGAGCAGCGGTAGCGAGAACAAAGCCAGTGAATGAGAGAAAATCAATTTCATTTCTCCTTTTCATTCATTATATCCAACTCATGCAGCAGTAAATATAAATACTTTTAATCTCTTTTCCTCATGTTTGAATGCTACGTTTCAAGCGCCACCGTAATTTTTAATTCCTTGTGGGTCTAATTTGCACAATCTACCTGGTTCCTCAGATGCTGTGGAAGTTTAGTTCCTGTGATTAGTTCCTGTGGTTCCAAAGTACCTGGAACTTTTGGTTGAAACAGGGCTCAAGTGTGTTTCTAGGTGTTGGGGAGTAGTACTGCATGTTTGAAAATAGTATAGAGCTTCTTGTGTCTCCAGAGGGAGCTGTGTGAAATTGACTCAAGTGATGTCACTTGAGTCAGTATCAGTTGGGGCTGAAGACTACAAGTTTGAAAATGAAAAAAATATGTTGGTATGGAGTTCAAAAGAAGAATTCTCTATGTAGCAACAAGCTACTCACCATTAACTGCTTCAGGTTTTGTGTCTAAGGGCATTTCTAAGGGCGTTTTCCACTTGGAACGGTTTCTTTTTACACAGGGTTAGGGTTAGAAAGCAAACCAAAATGCATCACAAAAAGCCACAAAACGATGTAGTTTTGAAAATGCTCTAAAATGTCTCACCTGAATTGCATCAAAGATCCCAATCCAGGCAGTTACATATGCGTAACATCTTTTGAAAATCAGTGTCCTGATGAAACATTGTTCCCCATAACTGTGTATTGAGGCCAGGTTCCCACCAAGAGTAATGCAGGTGCGCTGACGGGGGATTAAGAGAAAAACAATATTAACATCTGAGAGTACACAAAGAAGAATGAGCTGAAAGAGAAGAGAGAAATGCATACAGGCTCTATATAGCTTAAACATTGTCATCATGTCTAACCTGTAGGCCAGTAAAGAGTGATTAACCAAGTACCTCTGCATCAGCCATGGTCTTGCGGCTGGTTTGAACAATGAAACAGCGAGAGCCATACCGACTCCAACCAGCGGGACAGCCTGCAACACAAATGTTATGGTAGACAGAAAGGAGAGGTATGGCTTTAATCTGATAAGCGAGTCAGAAAGTTTTACATCCTACTCACTGGATTTTTAAACAAATTCTGCAAAAACCTTTCCCTTTAATATCCCCAACCACCTCAACTATATTAGAATAATTAATTATTTATTTAATTAATTAATTATTCTTAGAATTAATAAATAACAACAGTCAGTTCTCCAATCTCATCCGGGACTGAATTAAAGCATAGCTTCCCCTGTTGGGGTTAACATGTGTATTAGTGTCAGGAAACACGTGTCTGTATGAACATCTGCTACTGAGTCTATCTGAAAATACAACATCCAAAGCAAGTTTAAACAAGGCAAATCTACCAACCTGTCAAGCGTTTAACTCTGGTGGACCACTGTAAAAATGAACAACACATTCATTAAATCAGCTTGAAATTATATTGTACTGCAGCTGGCAATAAACAGCTCCATGTCTCAATCTCTCTCTCTCTCTCACACACATGCATGCAAACACTTTCACTCATCCACCCACTCAGACACATGCACACACATGCACATGCACGAGCAGGTCATCAAATTCAAATGAATATAATATACTAAACCTCATACGTGCAGTACATTTACTGTATAAGTTACAGTCTTGGAGATGTGTGTTCATGTGTGTTCATGTGTGTGCGTGTGTGTGTGTGTGTGTGTGTGTGTATGTGTGTGTGTATCTTTGTAGATGTGTACTTATGTGATTGTGTATGACCATATGAGCCAAGAGCAACTGGTTCTTATGGCATGTTTTTCATTCACTCTGATATATAATTTCAAATTTAGTCTCATCAGCTCCAACCTGCGCTTCGACGACAGGCTGACTCGACCCGCCCATATAAATATATAATGTTCTTATAGCAGTTTTAGAAAGGGGACATTTTTGTCTTAGGACACCAGGGATTTTTTTTTAAAAATCTGACACTGCACAAAAAATAATAATGCATTAAAATCAGTGTTGATGCTAATCATTGACATATCCCAGACTGTAATTATCCCCCCCAAAGAATACCCTTTGCATTTAGTATATGGAAAATAATTCATTTTCTGTATTTTTGTCATTAAAAACTGGTATTATGCAAGCAAACTGGCATTTAAAGGGTTAAAATCCTGAAAATGAATGAATATTTCATAGTTATTATCAGGACTGATGTTGGTTAAAAAAATTAACTCACTGAATGGAAAATAATATTAATATGTAATATTTTTATAGCAGTTTTAGAAAAGGGACATCTTTGTCCTCTAATGACCCCAGAAGGAGTTTTTTTTTAATGGGGCACAAGTGTCAGCGGTGCTTTTCCTGTCTTAATGTGAACAGACCAAGAGGCTCACAGAGTGATATACAGTACAAGACAAATGAAATACTTAAAACAAAGTCTTTCTTACAGTTCCTGCAATCAGCAGTCCGCTGGTCATACAGAGAAAGAAAACCAAGTGAAAACCGGATGCCATCTGGGGAAAAACAGAATACATTTACTGCACGGTCCTTATCCTAAACATCAGCGACTGGTTGTAAGTATTTACATGGGAGCATTTCAAGTTGTTCTTTATACATTTATGTGCTTGTACATATGCAAACTTATTCTATTGTTGCACTCATTGTAAGTCACTCTGGTAATGTAGTAAACATTTATTGTAGCTTATAATATTGAACAGAGGCTAATTATTAAGACAAGACAGAAGATTAACATTCAAACCTTTGACAGTGTCGTTAGGGCTGCAGCTAACAGTTATTCTCATTATCAATCAATATTTGATAAAGTGATTATATGTTTTATCTATAAAATAATGATATCATTTACAATGATATAACAAAGACAAAAGCATCAAATCTCCCTATTGGGAAGCTCAAACCAGTGTTAATTGTGGCACCTGATTTTGATTTAGTTTTAGCACTTTGGCAGAAATGTGTATTAGTTTCAGTCAAATTATATGCCTTCGATTTTTAAAAAATGTAGTCAACAAAAGTTGACCAGTTTTTATCAGTATTTCTAATTCTAATTTTTATCATGGATTTTTAATTTTAATGTCTTCTAAGTATATTGAAGCAACAGCTGTTACCATGGTTACAGGTGTCGGATAGGATAAAAGGCAGTGTTTACTAGTTGATACATACGGTGTGCATGTCACTGTGCTCTCCAATAATACAACAGACTGTCCTCAGTAAACTGAGTGAGGAGAAGCTCAGACTTGGAATAATGTAGTGATATTTCTTTAGTAAACATCTGGAGGAAGATCTAGATGGTTGAATGCCGACGTTATCCCTGGAATTTACTCATTCTATCTGATAGCAGTAGGAAAGATAGATTATGTTAAAGTTACATTAGAGCTGCAAGTGACAATTATGTTCATTACCGATTAATCTATTATTTTCACATTTAATTTATTAATTATTGGGTGTATAAAAAAAATCTGAAAATAGCTAAAAATGCCAATCATCATTTCCTGAAACCTGTCCATCTTTCACATGTAGTTTTTATTCACAGATGAAAAATTCAATACATTTTGTCATAGTTCTCGTTTGCCATTTGAAATTCAGTTTGAAAGTAGTAAACATGTGAAACATTACCTTTGCTGCAGTGATGCCAGAAGCAGAGGATGAAACAGGAGTTTGGCTCAAAAAAGGAAGACCAGTAACTGTATATATATATACACACCACCTCAATTTGCTTTGGCCTGTAACCTCAAATCATGTGACATGGGGGTTTCCCATATGCAACAACAAGGAAACACATACTTGTTAATAACATGCAGGTTTTAAGTAGGGTGGGGTATCAATAGTTTGTTCTGATTTGGATCTGAATCCTGATTGGCAAAAATGTCCAGCTCATGTCAGATCAAATTCCTAATCAAACTTTTATCTCTCCAAACTCTCAAAAAATATGTAGCAAACAACAATTTAACAGTCACGAGGCAGGCTTCTCATTGTTAGCCAGCACTGACAGTAGATTCTATTGGTTACCATTAGTTGATTAATTGATTAGTTGATCAACAGAAAATTAATTAGCAGCTATTTTGATAATTCGTTAATTTATTTGAGTTATTTAAAAAAGAAAAAGCAAAAATTCTCTGGATTTAGATTCTTAAATGTGAAGCTTTTCTGGTTTCTTAAGTTCTCTACGGTAGTAAACTGAATATCTTTGGGTTGTAGACTGTTGGTTGGGACAAAAAAAAACATCTTTAGCTTTGTGAATTGTTGATAGACATTTTTCATATTTTTCTAGTTCAAAAAAATTAAGAAATGCTTAGAAAAATTACAGTTTGAACATTTCAGAAAATCTCAGGTAAGAAAATTAGAGACACCAGAGAAGGAAGCAAATGTACAGAGATGACAGACAAGATGGTGCTCTTGCATACAAGGAAATGTTTTTTAAATCCATTGTTTTTTGTCACTTCCTTGAGAAAAGTCACATCTGTGGAATCAAGGATATGCAAAGCGAGAATACATCAAGCAAACAAAACGGACTATCAAGCAGAGCCACAGAAATCAGAAACCTTGATAGGCTGTACACTTTTACAGTCTAGTCTCTACCAAAACCAGCAATGCCTGAAAAAACACCATAATAATTCCTCCTGTTCATACTGGCCATTAGAAGTTGTAAGTAAGGGAAATAATTTATTTAAAAGTTTATGTGGTGCTAATATGAAGCTTCAGCCATCCAAATGAGTCAAATCAAGTAGATATCTTTCAACGTTAGTCTTTTTAGTGCCAAAGTCCCTCTTTTTGTTACTATACTTCCACCGCAGCTCAACAGGGAAACACTGTCCGAGGAAACACAAAGAGGGAATTTGATGCTAAAAAGACTGTAAATGTGGCAGATATCCACTTGATATGACTAACTCAGACTGCTGAAGCCTCATATAAGCTTCACATCTACTTTTAAATGCATTTTTACACTAAATGACTGTGTGGACACACTGTGGATTTTGGCCTCCATCACTTCCATTGAAAGCACATTTGAAGGGGATCTTTTAATATCCAGTATGAACAGGAGGAATGATTACAGCGAGGAAAACCTCTTTCACTGTTCATATGGACACCTGACTGTTGTTTTAAGACACACTTGAAAAATTGTGAACCTGTCCTTTAAAGTCACCTATCAGCCAGACTTGGAACTTTACAATGCAGAGATGCTAAGTCCAGCGCTCCTCAAAGAGCAGAAATAAGATCTGTTGGAAAAAGAATTGGACAAAAAATAGCACAAGTTCAGAAGAGCAACAGCAGAGGACCCTGAAATGCAGCTGCTGAAAGACATCAAGGGATGGCTGAATGAAAGAAGTGCAGTACCAAAAGAAATTCAGCCTTATTGGACATTTAAGGATGAAATCACCCACACATCTGGGCTGATTTTCAAAGCAGCAAAGCTTATTGTTCCACATCAGCTGAGACAAGAAATGCTTAAAGTTCCCCTCCACTCAAATATGCTTTTAAGATAATTTAACTTATTTTGTGAAAAAACCATATCAGACACATATTATTATTGTCTTTACATATTGAGGATCTGAGGTATCTCAGTTTGTAATGAGAGTGGGTACAGCAATCTGAGAGAGCCGTTACTCTCGCGCCCAATACCAGAAAGACCGTGGGAGAAAGTAGGGACTGGTCTCTTTTAGCGTTTCTCCATTGTGTTTGTGGTGGTCGCACTGAGGCATGCTGGGAGCACTCGAGTCGAGCTCGTCACGGGTTAGAGGATCTGAGTTTCACTAAGTTGGCAGACACCACCCGTTGCAGTGTCATGCGTGACAGTGCAATGAAATAAGTGTGTGCAAAGCATGGCATTCCTGAAGTCAGCTTGGATAAGACATGTTCATAGTTGTCAAGGTTTAACAAAATAAATAGACAAAAACTTTTTAAAAGAGGTGGATGTAATGTGATGTTAATGTGGCCTCAGTCAGTGCGTTTTGTACCTTGTTGGCACCAGTAGATCAGGATGTGATGTAATACAGAAGCCTGTAAGGCCTGTAATGTAGTTGTTGTACATGACCAGAGCTGAAAGACAAGCTGTGGGGGCAGAGGCAGAATGTTAAATACATACAAGGAAATGTTCTTTTTAAATCACTGTCATGCCGTTGACATGTCTACTGTGGAATCAAGGATATGCAAGGTGCACTCAGAACAAGTATGCACTATTCAAAGGCCAAACATAAGTCAGAGCATCAAACCTAACTTCATCAAACCTTAGAAATCAGAGGCCTTTGTCAACAACTGAATAACTATTGCTGTGCTTGTAAGTTTGTACTACTCACGCTGTGTGAACAAAAATCTGTTTAGACAGACATTATGGGAAGTCATCTCCCATTAGTTGCATGCTTAAAACACAGGTTGACACAATGTAAACCATTTACTTTTGGGTTTAGACTTGATTTTCTTCAGTTCAAATTCCTTATTAGTGACACAACATGTTATGAGGGTTAGGGTTAGGGTTAGGACAGCATTGCATTTGACACTTAGATTTTCTTAAAGTCACTTGAATCATCATCATCTTCTCTAAGGTACAGTTCACTGTACCTTAATATAACAATGCTGTACCTTAACAATATATAGTACATAATTATCACAATAAGTGAGGTACATTGTCCCAGAATATAAATGGGAAACTGTCTTCTGCTTTGCTTTACAGTTGTCTAAACTTGTTTGAAAAAACTCTGGATTAGGATATCCTGGACTAACGAACAGGACTGAATGCATGACTCACACTTTATGCGTCTAACTGTGTAATTATACTAAAGTGTAATTTTAATTGTGCTGTTCTTTCCAGTATTTTTGTCCATTGTACACACGCATGTCTGTTGGGCTCTTAGAGCTGCAAAAACCTGGGTGATCCACACTGTAGGGCACAATGTGCTGCTGTCACGACACAGGCTGTGTAGACATTGTTTAATTTAGATATTTTATCAGTGTTGTCACTATAAAACATTTATTTATGTTCCATGACCTTTCCTTATTGACAAAAGCATTATGTGAGATGAAAATTGATAATTCAGAGACTATTTCGTGCATTTGATATCTCAGAAATGACTGACCAATAATTCGTACTTTGACTTAGGGAAACCTGGCTTAACTCTCTCTCTTTGATTTGAATCTTTATTTGGCTATTATGACAGGTATTTAAAATAAAAAAGGGTGGAATACAAAGAGAAAGAATATGAAGGATTTTGGGGTACCATGTGATGTGTGACAACTAAAGATGTGCCGGTATCAAATTTTCAAGCTGCAATTATCATAGGTAGAATTATCACAGTAAGCTGTATTGTTACGTTAATCATCAACGTTTCTTGAAATCCTACAATTAGTGCTAAAATACAGTTAATTTACTTCTGGATTTTATTCACTGAACAGCAGTCTGTATGTTGCAGCTATGTTGGAATAACATCAAAAACTGTGTAAACACTTAAAAGCAGGTTGTTCAAAGTTTAAGACAGTTGATTGGAAATGACTAAATGAATGTGTGTGTAGAATCTGCAAGACACTGAGCTCAGTGTCTTGCAGATTCTACACACACATTCATATTTTGAAAATTCATGAATTTTATAAAATTCATTTTTAAATGAGAAATTTTAATATAATAACAGTTGTACTGGGCTCTTAAAGACCACTAATGCTGACCGCCCCTCTGCACATCTTCTCCACATCACTAACAAACACCAGCAGAGCTGGAGCTGAGCAGTGAGGAAGAAAGTGATGTGTGCGATCATGATGGAGGGAGTTTGGACTCTCTCTCACTGAACATTACAACTTAACACGTGTAAGCTAACCACACTTCAGTGGGTTGACAGCTTATGTTAATATAGAAAGTCCTTGCCAATGTAGCTAGAGCTCGACAGACAGGTTCTCTTTGTTCTCTTTGTGGTTATTCTGTCTGTTTGACCAGTAGAAAGCTTCTTCCTTGTGGCTACACAATATAAACCTGCTAATTAAGACAGGAGAGCTGCTCTGTGTTCATGGTGTTCTCTGAAAACAACGATAATCACAACAATAATAATATTGTAATGACAATGGTTGGCAGTATTGATACCATCAACATGTTTCACTGCAGTATATAGTAAAAATGATATACATCAGCCTTTACATTCATAACTTTCAAACATCACTAATGCAGACTTTTACACCTCATTGCATTTATTATTGTTGCTTACTTCAATAAATTTCATTTTATTATTGAGCATATTATTATATATTTTTAAGTTTAGCGTGCGTCTCCCTCATTTGTTGTGGCCCACAAGCCTTTAATGACGAACAAAACCAACACTTGTCAAACATGAACATCACTACCTCAACAACTCTCATAAATCATATCACCTTACCTGCCAACACCTGAAGCCAAACCTCTGTATACATTTAAAGTTTAAAGCACCAACAAGGTTTATACTTAGAGCAGCTACTTATTTAGAAGTACATCACAGGGAGGTTTTGGGGCAGTCTCCTTTATATGCTAGGGGTTTTATTGGAAAAAGGAAAGGAAAGGATTTATAATATTTGATATGTGCATCTAAAACGATGGAGGGAAAACAAGCCGACTTTACTGCTATCTTGCTTTTATGACTGGGATTGGCAAGTGTTTTAGTGTAATCAACAGTTATGTAATGACAGGAAAACCTTTTGATTTGAAATGTGACAATTAACTCTGATGAAAAGTAGTAACTAAACTAAAAAGTGGCAGTTTTGGTCACTTTGAACTCTTAATAAAAATGTGTTTCAGCTCTGTCCAACGAAATCTCAGGTGAGGTAAAGCTTATAATGTAGCTCATGGGAAAAAAAGATGTTAGTGCAGTGCTTTTACATACATGGAAATCCTTTAAATCCAGTGTTAATGTTACTTCCTTGACTACATCAGTGGAATCAAGGATATATAGTTATAACAAGTAAAGTATAAGAGCAAACAAACCAGAAAAACAAGTATAGCGTGTGCATGTGTGTCCTGTGTATGTAGGAATTTAATTATGTAGACCGGATGTCTGGATTAGTTGCCAACATTTAAAGTAATCATTAACTGTTTTGATAATTAATTAATCATTTTGACTCTTTTTTTTTTTAAAGAAGAATATTCCCAAATTCTCTGGTTCCAGCTTCTCAAATGTGACTATTTTCTGGTTTCTTTAGTCCTCCATGACAGTAAACTGAATATCTTTGGGACTGTTGGTCGAGATAAAACAAGACATTTGAGGATGTCACCTTGGGCTTTGGGAAACAGTGATAGACATTTTTCACCATTTTCTGACATTTTATGGACCAAACAACTAATCAATTAATCAAGAAAATGATCAACAGATTAATTGATAATGAAATAATTGTTAGTTGCAGCCCTATATGTATTTATGGATCCCATTTGTTTGGGAATATGCACCATGTACGTACAATATAACATAGCTATTAAAGTTACTACAACTACATTTTGAAACAGGGCCCCTTTTTAAAAGAGCTGCATATTTTGATCACATCTGCATTCAATCAACATATAAAAACCCAATAATGCAGAGGTGAACTGGGGGTTTTTACTGTGACCCTGGGGCAGTTTCCCACTTTGCCCTGTAGTAGAAAGGTGTTCATCCCTCCAGTAGAGTTCCAGCAGACTTAAATCTATGCCATAAAGCAGTTCTGGCTATTTACTTAATGTTTGTTTGTTCCCCATTAATTTGTCACAGCTCTGCAGTTGAGAATTTACATTAGGCTTAGTGAGACTGAATCATTTTCTCTCTGCTGAATGTGTTTGCTCTGAACATGTCAGATCCACTCACTACAGCTGTGTGTGTTCTTAATGTCTTTGAGACAGCTGTTTGTCTGTCCAAAGATACACTAGTGCATTTAGCATTGCACTCCTACAACACTGAATACCTGCACACTGAATCAGAGCTCCCAAAAATAAGGAAGGTGGAATGACCCTCATGATGGCGGATGGGGTCAAGTGAAGAACTATCAAACAAGGTAAATGGCATGTACATGTACCCCTAAACTCAACATAACAGCAACACATCATAATATTGTTAATATCAGGGTCACATTAAGATTAATACCGGGGTTGCCAAGTATTGACTTCAGCTTGGAGTGAGATTTGTTCTGACTCCAAGCAAGAGACACTCTTCTCCTGCCAGAAGAGCCGCTGACTGAGATGACTCTTTCTCTCTAAATTTTTATTACGAACATGTAAAAATAAAAAAAAACAGATAAAAACAAAACAAGAATAACAATAAAATGAAATAAACAATAAACCTATACAACAAACTCAATAAACAAATTCTCATAAACAACACAAATTAAATATTACATGTTTGAAAAGGAGTAGGAAGAAGTATACACTTATTTATTCCTACCCCTTTCTCAACTACTCATCCATAAACTCATATACAATTCATAAACAACTATCACAATTCTATGTACAACCCAAATATCCACCTGGTGTCAATAAAATAAAACCTAAACAGTTAACACAACCCTTCCTCATCCATATACCTAAATAATTTTTTTTGTATATCTTCTTGAACTGATTCATGTTTGTACTTTGTTTTAGCTCCACATCCAGACCATTCCACAAATCAATGCATGAGACTTGGCCGATATTATAATAAACAATATTGTATGACACAACCTTACATGTGACTGTAACTTTATAGTTTCACCTTGCGGGGTGTCAACACCCTTGTTTTGTTTCCATGGCTTAATGCATAAAACCAGGATGTTTTTTTAACACTGTTTACTCAAAGGTGTGTCAATATGTAATTTAATATTAATTCCAGACCTAAATGGTGTCCTGTGATTAGTGGAGGCATGGAACTGTAAATAAGCAAAGCGCCCAGGAAAAGTATAAAAAGACAGTGTTTCCTTCTGCAAGACATCCTGCTACCTGCTACTGCAACTGCAAACTCATCTGATCATCACAGCAAGGTAACCTTTTGATTCTTGTCTCTCATCATAGCAGCAGCTTTTTAGATTCTCGATCTACTCTTGATTTTAGGTTATTTCTTAAACACTCTATAACAGGCACATTTCCCTTACACTACCAAATTATATAACCCTTTCAAAGAAGTGTTCTAAGAATTAACAGTTACACAGCAGCTACTTTTTAGGAAATCACTGAAAAAACACAAAACTACTCTCTGAAAACGAAGTATTTTCTGTCAAAGAATTGTCAAGAGTGTAATTTATTACGAAATTTTGAAAAACATCTACGTATGAACGCAAATACGCTCAAATAATATGAGAGTACTTACAAAGTAAACCAAACTTAACACTTTTTCCAGTTTTTTCTTATATTTATACCAAATACTCTAAAATTAATGGTTCAATATCTGCAAATTACTCAAAAATGTATCTTTAATCTATTCCATTATGTTCATTTAATGGGGATAACTTTTAGGGTGTTGTTCTTTACAGGGCCAGATTTCTTTAAAACTTGTACCATGCATTTGTTAGGATTGTATATTAGAATATTGTGAAATTCTCATTGCGCTGCACAGATAAGACATGTATATACATCTGAATAATGCATTTACTTTAATGTATCTTTACACAGATGGCATCAGGTCTTTATTTCACTGTGGTCCTCTGTTTGGCCAGTGGACTGTGGATTGAAGCAACTGTAAGTAATATTTGTAAGAGTGGTACAATTTTTGTTTTTAAATATTTTCTTTTTATTACGACCCCTAAAGAGAGGCAGGTTTGAGGACACCTTTGACTACAGATAGCCACTTGGTGCACCTGTTGGTAATAAATTGACTGACAATCATTGTTGATGAAAAATTAAAAAGAGGAACTATTGCACACTGAAGAGGCACAACAATTGGGAAGTACCCCCCTTTTATTAGAAAACACAAAATTACAAATGGTGCAACTGTAGTCTCACAAATCTAATCTCTACACAAATGTTAAGATACAAAAAACAAAATTTCTGAATTGAACAGTATTGATTACTAATCATGTGTTCTTTACATCCACAGGCGCACTGTGACAACGCATCAGGTTGGTGCTTCTCATACTATAAGGGGGTGAATACTCAAAATGTAATAACTGATACTGTGTGACCACTGACAATGTGCTAATATTGTACTAATATTTAAAGACTCTCACTGGACAGCTTCTGTCTGTTGGGCTGTCCATAAAAACTGTGTTGGCTGTGTTAACAGACAGTAATCCTAGACTTCACTAGTTTTACTGTATTAATGAGCTGCATTCATAGAGAGCCACCTTCACTCACATATTAGACCAGAAAACTCTGAGACAATTTAGTTTAGGAAGGAGTTTGATGTAGTTTAGGTCAGAGTAATAATCTAGTAGGGAATAAAGCTTGTGTTTGCACCTCATTTATTCCTTTTCTTCTTCTCAAGAGAAAAATTTTGACAATTTTGTTAGTCAAGTGCAGTCCATTAATCCTTTACCGTCTTTAGGTTTGGGACTCGAACAAAATAAGAAATTTGAGACACCACTATTTTTTGACATTTCATAGGCGATTAATAGAGAAAATGATGAGCAGATTATTTGATAATGTAAATAACAATAATCATTACATGCTCCACTTTTGCATTACTTTTGTCCTTCTAAGTTGGTGGTTGTTTTGTAGGTTGCCCTGAGATCTGCCCTTCTGGTTGGACTCAGTTTGACCAACGCTGTTACATATTCTACAACAGTGAAAAGGACTGGGCTGATGCAGAGGTACAATAACAACAACAGCTACAACTGTTTACAAGAAACATATATTTATGGTATATATTCTAAAACAGCTTGCTGCTTTAACAATCATTCAGTTGAAGAAATCATTCATGTAAATTTTATTTGTAAGGTAACTGTTTTACAATTAGCTGTCAGTCTCAAGTGCATTGATGCTGAAAGTAAATTTGTATTTTAATATAAGATTCTGTCTCTCACTCTCAGTTAAATATACTGTATCACTGAGGGTTAATCACTAATTAGAGGGAAAACTTGGGCCTGCTGGCTTTCATGTTGGTACATAGAGTACAGTAATGTCCATGTAGCGTCTAGCGTACTGTCACATTCTCACTCTGTCTCTCTTCTACTTTTCAACTCTCTCACTTCTCCTCATCCAACTCACTCCATCTCTGTATTATTTTCATTATATCCTCAATCTGTTCATCATTTTTGGTTTGCACCTTGTCTTCCTCATCAGCGTTTCTGCACTTCTCTCGGTGGAAATCTGGCTTCCCTCCGCACCAAAGACGAGTACAAATTCCTGAGAGAGATGATTTACAGAGCGACTAACTCACATAAAACAACTTGGGTTGGAGGCTATGATGCAGTAAAGGTGAGTGTTTTATCAATAAACAGGATCTGTTGCAACTATTTCTTGATGCCTGTTTATGAATGTAGTTTTTTAATTTATATTTGGTTGTTGCAATAAAACTATATTAACCTCTCATAAGAGGCTGGTAGGTGTGATGTGGTTGACTAGATTGCATAAGTCCACCTATTTATAAACTTACCTTTATCAGGTAATCTCACTGAGATCAATATGTCTTTTCCAAGAGAGACCGGAGTACAGCAGAAGAGATGTACATACATATACATCCAAACAGTACCAGGAACAACCAAAACATCTCTAAAAAAGAACTTTTTACCAAGTTCACCAGACCAGATCCCAGTCCTGGGAAAATATACTGAAGCAGCTTTAGGAGGATATTTTCATAAACAAGAATGACAACATTTTGTTCTCTTTTTGTTGTTAGTGGGGACTTTTTTATGTTGTACACTGATAAAACTGCTCACAGCAAAGTTCAGGACTATGTTCCTGGAAAAAGAGTTTGCTTTTGAGTTTTTCAAATGACTTCTGTTTTTTTACCATTTCAAACAAAATTCACCTTCATTGTGTTGTAGTGGTGACAGAGGTCTCTGCAGTGGGTGTGTCTGCACTATCTGCATGGCTAGAAAAATAGTGAACTGACCCTTAAAACTTTTTCCTTAGGACGGTGTGTGGCTGTGGAGTGATGGTTCAAAGTTTGACTTCACTCACTGGGGTAAGGGGGAGCCTAATAATAATGGAGGAGAAGGCTGCATGGAGATCAACTTGCGAGGTACAGACTGATTACTATATGTTGTCCTTTTGTTGGTTTCGCAGTAATAAAAAAAAAAAAATCTCAAATGAATAATTTGTGTGCACAGATTAACAGACCATAACAGTGACCAATATTGTTAAAATATACACAATTGTCTTCAGTTTTAACATGTTAAAGGAAAACATAATAACAACATAAAAACAACATAATGTTGTTTAACATAGAAAATCTAAAGTATGCTGTGTCTCTGTATCTCTTTCCAAAATCAAAACAAAACTGCATAAAACCCAAGCAGCTTATTGAGATGCTGGATTGTCTATGGCCTGATAGCTTTGACTGTTGATTGTTAGATGCTTTACTGTTAGGTTACACAGTGGTATACGTATGTGCAAGCTCTGCATTATATGTAGATGTAGATCATTAATAATCAATTTGAGAGCTTGAATTACTAAATCATCTGCATGAATTTGTTTTTCTCCATGACACCTGCTGGGCTCTGTAGAAATCAGTTTTTGGTATCAAAATAGAAAAAAGACCTTTTTAACTGATTAAGTGACATAACCTTACATGTTATTTGTACTGTGTTTATTTTTTATATTAGATTAATCAAGAAATAAGAAATAAGCTCTTGTCAAACCGTTTGTAGGAGAGGCCTCTAAAGTGCTCTTATTGTTTGTTTATTCTGAATCTCTGTCTACAGGACAAGATGTTGTCAATGATGCAAAGTGTGAAAGCAAGAGATCTTTCCTTTGTGCCAGAGACCCATGAGAATGCCGCCATGTACTGACACGTCTGCCATGAGGATGTCACATCCCCACTGATGATGCATGTCACTTGCACCTGGAAGTCAAGCCTCAATGATTTCATTTCAATTGAATCAATAAACACATATCCTGCTCAGAAATCTGTCTTCCCTGTTTATATAACCATCTCATACCAAAGCTCAATATGTATATATCTTGTGTGTCAAGATTAGAAAAAATAATATTCAACAATAACGTCACACATACATACATACATGTGACACAGAACACTCAATCACGCCAAAAATATACTGTATGTACATACAGTACATACATGGTCTTATCAGAATCACACATTGTAAAAACTAGTGCAGTGCGCGTTCAAAACGTACCTGTTCGGAGCGGTTTCCAACCTTTTTGGCTTTTGACGTCTTACAAAAAGCAGTGTGTAGTCGGGGTCACATTTCAGATGTCTATGAGTTGTTAACAGCTCCACCAAATAGTGATTTTTCCCTCTAAACTTCTCACATGGTTTCATTTCAATAAATGTTCAAATGATCCAATATTTCAGCAAAAATCAAAGATTAGAGAAAAAGTCCAAAAAGTGAAAACAGATTTGTGTATCAGAACTTTGTTTTTTCTTCTTTCCTCTCCCATTAATCATCTCACGACCCCTTAGATTTATCTGCTGACCCTTTGGAGGGGCCCCACCCCTAGGTTGGGAACCACTGGACTAAACTAGCTAACTGTATATAAAGTAGTTCAAACTAGCTCCACCTCCAGCAGCTACAACAATAACATGCTGCTTACACACTGATGCTTCAGTATTAATAATCTAATGATGTCATATATAATAATATATCAGTCAGAGGGACCAAACCACTACTTTTACTGCAATACTTTAACTACATCAAGCTCATAATACTTATGTACTTTTACTGCAATACTTTAACTACATCAAGCTCATAATACTTATGTACTTTTACTGCAATACTTTAACTACATCAAGCTCATAATACTTATGTACTTTTACTGCAATACTTTAACTACATCAAGCTCATAATACTTATGTACTTTTACTGCAATACTTTAACTACATCAAGCTCATAATACTGATGTACTTTTACTGCAATACTTTAACTACATCAAGCTCATAATACTTAGATCATTTCCACAATGTGTTGCTAACAGTAGAAATGGCTCATGTGCATTCAGTGTCTGTGCAGTGAAGAACATTAACAAACTGTATAAAGCAGAAAAATGCTTTTTGACATTTCTGTTAAGAAACTTCTCGTGTCATTGTTTCATCATTCAGTGGAAATAATGATGAACAATTAGCTTTTCAGTTATTGTCTGCTATCGGTCTTGTTATGTCATTTAATTTATTTCCACCCTCAATCATATGTTGAGAGCCTTATTTAATTTATCATGCAGTAATTTATTATTTTCTGTGTTATATTATTATTTTACTCTAGAACATATTTTCAAAAAAAAGTTACTTTCACTACTTCTTAAGGTTATGGAGCCATCAGTCAGTGTAGTGGACCAGCAGCAGAGCTAAAAGCTGTCAGTGTGAGCCAATAAAGTGCCACCAGGTCTCAACCACAATCCAGAACCGCTGTGTCCAGTGCTTCCTTCTCTCCAACACCAAGAAACACAACGCAGAGTCCCAGGTTGTGTAGAGAGGCTCCAGCATGCGTGGGTTACATACGCATGTGTGTGATGTTATTGTTGAATATTATTTTTTCTAATCTTGACACACAAGATATATACATATTGAGCTTTGGTATGAGATGGTTATATAAACAGGGAAAACAGATTTCTGAGCAGGATATGTGTTTATTGATTCAATTGAAATGAAATCATCGAGGCTTGACTTCCGGGTGCAAGTGACATGCATCATCAGTGGGGATGTGACATCCTCATGGCAGACGTGTCAGCACATGGCGGCATTCTCATGGGTCTCTGGCACAAAGGAAAGATCTCTTGAAGTGACACTTCTGATCATTGACAACATCTTTCCCTGTAGACAGATTCAGAATAAACAAACAATAAGAGCACTTTAGAGGCCTCTCCTACAAACGGTTTGACAAGAGCTTATTTCTTATTTCTTGATTAATCTAATATAAAAAATAAACACAGTACAAATAACATGTAAGGTTATGTCACTTAATCAGTTAAAAAGGTCTTTTTTCTATTTTGATACCAAAAACTGATTTCTACAGAGCCCAGCAGGTGTCATGGAGAAAAACAAATTCATGCAGATGATTTAGTAATTCAAGCTCTCAAATTGATTATTAATGATCTACATCTACATATAATGCAGAGCTTGCACATACGTATACCACTGTGTAACCTAACAGTAAAGCATCTAACAATCAACAGTCAAAGCTATCAGGCCATAGACAATCCAGCATCTCAATAAGCTGCTTGGGTTTTATGCAGTTTTGTTTTGATTTTGGAAAGAGATACAGAGACACAGCATACTTTAGATTTTCTATGTTAAACAACATTATGTTGTTTTTATGTTGTTATTATGTTTTCCTTGTTAAAACTGAACACAATTGTTTAAGCTTGACAGTTTGTTTTTGACTGTGCAAACAGTTAATAACTTATATACTGTATATTTTAACAATAATGGTCACTGTTATGGTCTGTTAATCTGTGCACACAAATTATTCATTTGAGAGAATTTTAAATATTTAAAAAAATGTTTTTTACTGTGAAACCAACAAAAGGACAACATATAGTAATCAGTCTGTACCTCCCCAGTTGATCTCCATGCAGCCTTCTCCTTTTCTAAAATTGTTAGGCTCCCCCTTACCCCAGCGAGTGAAGTCAAACTTTGAACCATCACTCCACAGCCACACACCGTCCTAAGGAAAAAGTTTTAAGGGTCAGTTCACTATTTTTCTAGCCATGCAGATAGTGCAGACACACCCACTGCAGAGACCTCTGTCACCACTACAACACAATGAAGGTGAATTTTGTTTGAAATGGTAAAAAAACAGAAGAGTCATTTGAAAAACTCAAAAGCAAACTCTTTTTCCAGGAACATAGTCCTGAACTTTGCTGTGAGCAGTTTTATCAGTGTACAACATAAAAAAGTCCCCACTAACAACAAAAAGAGAACAAAATGTTGTCATTCTTGTTTATGAAAATATCCTCCTAAAGCTGCTTCAGTATATTTTCCCAGGACTGGGATCTGGTCTGGTGAACTTGGTAAAAAGTTCTTTTTTAGAGATGTTTTGGTTGTTCCTGGTACTGTTTGGATGTATATGTATGTACATCTCTTCTGCTGTACTCCGGTCTCTCTTGGAAAAGACATATTGATCTCAGTGAGATTACCTGATAAAGGTAAGTTTATAAATAGGTGGACTTATGCAATCTAGTCAACCACATCACACCTACCAGCCTCTTATGAGAGGTTAATATAGTTTTATTGCAACAACCAAATATAAATTAAAAAAACTACATTCATAAACAGGCATCAAGAAATAGTTGCAACAGATCCTGTTTATTGATAAAACACTCACCTTTACTGCATCATAGCCTCCAACCCAAGTTGTTTTATGTGAGTTAGTCGCTCTGTAAATCATCTCTCTCAGGAATTTGTACTCATCTTTGGTGCGGAGGGAAGCCAGATTTCCACTGAGAGAAGTGCAGAAACGCTGATGAGGAAGACAAGGTGCAAACCAAAAATGATGAACAGATTGAGGATATAATGAAAATAATACAGAGATGAAGTGAGTTGGATGAGGAGAAGTGAGAGAGTTGAAAAGTAGAAGAGAGACAGAGTGAGAATGTGACAGTACGCTAGACGCTACATGGACATTACTGTACTCTATGTACCAACATGAAAGCCAGCAGGCCCGAGTTTTCCCTCTAATTAGTGATTAACCCTCAGTGATACAGTATATTTAAGTAAGAGTGAGAGACAGAATCTTATATTAAAATACAAATTTACTTTCAGCATCAATGCACTTGAGACTGACAGCTAATTGTAAAAACAGTTACCTTACAAATAAAATTTACATGAATGATTTCTTCAACTGAATGATTGTTAAAGCAGCAAGCTGTTTTAGAATATATACCATAAATATATGTTTCTTGTAAACAGTTGTAGCTGTTGTTGTTATTGTACCTCTGCATCAGCCCAGTCCTTTTCACTTTTGTAGAATATGTAACAGCGTTGGTCAAACTGAGTCCAACCAGAAGGGCAGATCTCAAGGCAACCTACGAAACAACCACCAACTTAGAAGGACAAAAGTAATGCAAAAGGGCTGCATGTAATGATTATTGCTATATGATTATTTACATTATCAAATATTCTGCTCATCATTTTCTCTATTAATCGCCTATGAAATGTCAAAGAAATAACCAGTTTTCCTGAACCCAAAGATGGTAAAGAATTAATGGACTGCACTTATGTAGTGCTTTTCTACCTTAATCCTTAATGGACGAAGCGTTTTGTTTTTTTTTTCCTCTCATTCAACCATTTACACACACACACACACACACCCCGACACACCTAAAGGTACTGGCCTAACCATTGGGAACAACTTGGGGTTCAGTGTCTTGCTCAGGACAAAAAGAGCCGGGAATCTGCAGAAACCTGCAGTTAGTGGATGACCCGCTCTACCTCCTGAGCTGCTGCCAAAGATTTCATTTACTATCTATTTACTATATGACAAAGAAAATCTTCACGTTTTAGAAGCTGGTACTAGGGAATGTTTGGCTCATTGCTTTAAAAAAGTATCAAAATTGTTTCCCATTATTTTTCTTTCACTCAATCAATCAACTGATTATTGCAGCTCTATAATGCAATAATTAATTAGTGTCACTGGCATGGCAAAAGTGTGACAGGATTGAACTCTTGAGTTGTCCTCCCCAATTTTGTTTGCAGCTTTAGTATTCAATAAACCCCAGAAAACAAGATTACAAAACTGACAAGCGCCAAAGGAAATTTACTCAGGCTTTTTCATCACTTTAGTCAAAGAGGAGTTAGTGCCTCCTGGTGATGAGAAGAAAAGGAATAAATGAGGTGCAAACACAAGCTTTACTCCCTACTAGATTATTACTCTGACCTAAACTACATCAAACTCCTTCCTAAACTAAATTGTCTCAGAGTTTTCTGGTCTAATATGTGAGTGAAGGTGGCTCTCTATGAATGCAGCTCATTAATACAGTAAAACTAGTGAAGTCTAGGATTACTGTCTGTTAACACAGCCAACACAGTTTTTATGGACAGCCCAACAGACAGAAGCTGTCCAGTGAGAGTCTTTAAATATTAGTACAATATTAGTACATTGTCAGTGGTCACACAGTATCAGTTATTACATTTTGAGTATTCACCCCCTTAAAATATAAGAAGCACCAACCTGATGCGTTGTCACAGTGCGCCTGTGGATGTAAAGAACACATGATTAGTAATCAATACTGTTCAATTCAGAATTTTGTTTTTTGTATCTTAACATTCGTGTAGAGATTAGATTTGTGAGACTACAGTTGCACCATTTGTAATTTTGTGTTTTCTAATAAAAGGGGGGTACTTCCCAATTGTTGTGCCTCTTCAGTGTGCAATAGTTCCTCTTTTTAATTTTTCATCAACAATGATTGTCAGTCAATTTATTACCAACAGGTGCACCAAGTGGCTATCTGTAGTCAAAGGTGTCCTCAAACCTGCCTCTCTTTAGGGGTCGTAATAAAAAGAAAATATTTAAAAACAAAAATTGTACCACTCTTACAAATATTACTTACAGTTGTTTCAATCCACAGTCCACTGGCCAAACAGAGGACCACAGTGAAATAAAGACCTGATGCCATCTGTGTAAAGATACATTAAAGAATACATAGCAGAATACAAACAATATTATAATATACAATCCTAACAAATGCATGGTACAAGATTTAAAGAAATCACTGTAAAGAACAACACCCTAAAAAAGATATCCCCATTAAATTAACACAATTGAATACGTTTTTTTTGGTAAAGCTTTATTTTACAGGTCCCGTGATGTGCCAGATGGTTTGTTACACAGAACCATCTGAGAAGTCGTCCATGGAAACTGTTTGGGGGGCAGGCACTTTCAAAAAAATACAGGTGACTGGACGAACCATCTGTCTATCACCGTCTGTCACCGTCTTAGTTTGTGAGGCAGATGGATTTGCGATGCTGATTGGTCAGAACCACTGTTGCGAATATGGTTCGTACACAAGCGTATGACTTGAAGGCTGGCAAGATTAATCTTGTGAATCCAGCTGCCTCGCAAGGTAATAATTTTATATTACTTTCAAGAACTGAAATCCTTGAGACGCCAGTTCAAGGCAGCCAAGGAAGAGGAGAGACCTGCTCTGTCGGGACTCACCAACATCGTAAGAAAGAAGCTCATCACATTGAGGAGGGCCGAATGGCACCGTAGGAAGGGAAAGGAAAGGGCTCGGAAGCGAAGCGCCTTCGTTGGCAACCCCTTCACCTTCACAAAGAGGCTACTGGGCCAGAAGCGAAGTGGCCACCTTGCTTGCCCTGTAGAAGAGATCGACCAGCACCTCAATGCCACCTTCAGTGACAAGTTAAGAGACCAAGAGCCTGGCCCTTGCAAGGCACTGGTGACACCTCCAAAACCAGTGTCTCAATTCAATAGTGATGAGCCCACCCTGGCAGAGGTAAAGGAATCTGTCAAAGCTGCAAGATCCAGTTCGGTTCCTGGCCCCAGTGGTGTACCCTACAAGGTCTACAAGCAGTGTCCACGGCTCCTCAAGCATCTGTGGAGGATCTTGAAGGTGATATAGCGGAGAGGAAAAGTCGCCGCCCAGTGGAGACACGCCGAAGGCGTCTGGATCCTGAAGGAAGAGAACTCCAGCAACATTGAGCAGTTCTGTATAATCTCGCTACTCAGTGTTGAGAGCAAGATTTTCTTTAAAATCGTGTCCAAACGACTAACCGAGTTCCTCTTGAAGAACGCCTACATAGATACCTCTGTCCAGAAGGGGGGAGTTCCTGGAGTGCCTGGGTGCCTGGAGCAGTGGTGACGCAGTTGATCCGGGAAGCAAGGGAAAGCAAAGGAGATTTGGCAACTCTCTGGCTTGACTTAACCAATGCCTATGGTTCTATCCCGCACAAACTTGTTGAAACAGCACTGACAAGACACCACATTCCTGGAAAGATCTGCAACCTCATCATGGACTACTACAACAATTTCAGCACAAGAGTCTCCTCAAGCCATGCAACATCTGCCTGGCACTGCCTGGAGAAGGGCATAATCACCGGCTGCACAATCTCGGTGTCACTCTTCTCCTTGGCCATGAACATGATTGTCAAGTCTGCGGAGGTTGAATGCAGAGGGCCAAAATCTAAATCTGGGACCCGGCAGCCCCCCATAAGAGCCTTTATAGATGACTTGACAGTGACGACCGCGTCTGTGCCTGGGTGCAGGTGGCTCCTACAGGGGCTTGAGCGGCTCATCTCATGAGCAAAGATGAGCTTCAAGCCAGCTAAATCCAGGTCTCTTTTCTAGTCTTGAAAAGAGGTAAAGTGGCCAACCATTTCCGCTTTACAATTGGAGGGACCAAGATTCCAACAGTGACTGAAAGACCTGTCAAGAGCCTGGGAAAAATCTTTGACAGCTCCCTAAAGGATGCAGCGGCTGTACGGCAGACGAAGAGCGACCTGACTTCTTGGCTCGCAGCCATCGACAAATCTGGGCTCCCAGGTAAGTTCAAGGCCTGGATGTACCAGCACGGAGTCCTGCCTAGAATACTCTGGCCCCTGTTAATCTACGAGGTACCATTGACAACGGTGGAGGTACTAGAGAAGACCATCAGCCAGTTTCTAAGGAAATGGCTGGGGCTCCCTCGATCTTTAAGCAGCATTGCCTTATATGGCAAATCCACCAAGCTGCACCTCCCTCTCAGTGGACTCTCGGAGGAATTAAAAGTCACCCACTCCAGAGAGGTAATGATGTACAGGGATTCTGCAGATGTCAAGGTGGCCTCGGCAGGAATTGTTGTGAAGACCGGGAGGAAGTGGCAGGCACAGGAAGCCGTAAGCAGAGCGGACGCATGGCTGAAGCACAAGTCCTTGGTGGGTACTGTGGCAATGGGGAGGGCAGGCCTTGGTAGCTTTCCCAAGCCTCGCTACAACTGGCCCACGGCAAGGAGAAGTGCCAACTGGTCCAGGATGAGATCCGTGCAGAGGTGGAGGAAGAACGTTGCAGCAGGATGGTCAGCATGCCCAAGCAAGGGGCGTGGACAAGGTGGGAGCATGTGGAAACTTGCAAACTCACCTGGGCAGAGCTATGGAGGGCTCAACCTCTGCGCACAAAATTCCTCATACAGTCTGTGTACGATGTCCTCCCAAGCCTGGCCAGCCTTCACACCTGGGGCCTAGCAGACACTCCGGAGTGTAAACTATGCCAGAGGAAGGGCACTTTGGAGCACATTCTGAGCTGTTGCCCAAAGGCTCTAGGGGAGGGGTGGTATCGCTGCCGCCACGACCAAGTTTTAAAATCCCTGGCGGATTCCATCTGCACAGTGATACAGAACAGCAAGTCCCAGGTTGCCCCGAAGCAGTCAATCACCTTCATCAGAGCGGGGCAGAAGGCAAAACACCAGCCTAACTCCTCAGGAGGGCTCCTTGCCACCGCTCATGACTGGCAGCTCCAAGTTGACCTGGGAAGGCAACTCAAGTTCCCGGCCAACATTGCTACCACTTCACTCTGCCCAGACATGGTGTTAACATCGGAGTCAACCAAGCAACTGGTGCTACTGGAGCTGACTGTCCCCTGGGAGGACCGGATTGACGAAGCCAATGAGCGTAAGAGGGCCAAATACTCTGAGCTCACCACAGAGTGCTGGCGCAACGGTTGGAAAGCCTGCTGTGAAACACAAAACCCGAAACACCCTATGACCCCGGGTTCATCACTGGTGATGCGTCCAAGTATCACCGTGAGGTGTGTTTGAGTTCTCCTGGAAATGTTTTGAGTAAATTGTAGGTATTTAACCGATAATTTTTAGGACATCTGGTACAAATATAAGAAAAAAAGATACTACTTCAGTGAAGTTTTGTGCTTTCTCATTTTTTTCCTAAAAGTAGCTGCTGTGTGACAGTTAATTCTTCTTTGACAGGTTTGTATAATTTGGTAGTGTACGGGAAATGTGCTTGTTATAGACTTTTTAAGAAAGAACCTAATATGCTATTATGTAGTTTGACAAACAATACTTCAAACTGAAAACTGAGCATTTTCTCAGTTAAAGAAAAATTACCAACTAAACCAACTTTTTAAAGTTGTTTCTTACAATTTGTACCAAAATTGCACCACCCTCTCTGTAAATACTGTAAATTTTATTGTTAAATACTTGCAAATCACTCAGAAAATCTTCAGGAAATTAGAATAAAATGAAAGGACCTGTAAAATAAAGCATTACTGTTTTTTTTCTACACTTTTTACTGGTATGTCAGGACTGGGTAATTGCAGTCGATCAGTGACAGATAAATCTGACCCTAAATAAAATGAAGAGTAGATCAAGAATCTTCTCTGTAAAGCTGCTGCTATGATGAGAGACAAGAATTAAAAGGTCACCTTGCTGTGATGATCAGATGAGTTTGCAGTTGCAGTAGCAGGTAGCAGGATGTCTTGCAGAAGGAAACACTGTCTTTTTATACCTTTTCTGGGTGCTTTGCTTATTTAAACTAGAGTCTCATCCACTGACCACAGGACACGGTTTAATATTAAATTACAAATTGCCACAGCCTTTAGTAAATGTTAGACTGCTCCTCACACAATGTTATAAAAAAATCGTCTAGGAATTTTATGGATCAGCTACAAAACACTTCATGTGAAAAAAAACAAGGGTGTTTTACACTCTTAGCCGGACACTGGCTGACGGTGTCCACTTGTAAGTGTTTGAATAAACTGGAAAGACTACGCTCTTGTTTGCAGTCCTCCTACGACAGGTGTTAACGCCCAGCAAGTAGAAACTATTAAGCTACAGTCACACATAAGGCTGTGTCACACCATAATGTTCATTATAATATTGGTATCAATCTTAATCAATGTTTTGATGTGTTGATGTAATGTTGAATTTAGGGGTACATGGCCAATTCCCTGAGGGTCGTTCCACATGACATTAACATGTCAGACCCACTCACTACAGCTGTGTGTGTTCTTAATGTCTTTGAGACAGCTGTTTGTCTGTCCAAAGACACACTAGTGCATTTAGCATTGCACTCCTATAACACTGAGTACCTGCACACTGAATCAGAGTTCCCTTTACTTTATTTGTGACATTTCGACCAACTACAGGTCTTCCTCAGGTAAATACCCACAAGAAGGAAAAGAGACATCTATACTGTATATAGTCAAATGACCTGTGACATCACAATCATCTAATCACATTCATGTGTATCAGCACACCATCATCATAAGAGACATAAAAACATTCATATGAAAGGTCATACAAACATGATAGAATCAATAGGTCACAAAAAATACAATGAAAATAGAAATATAAAACACTTATTTCATATAAGTTATAGTAATAAGATGGGTGCCATAGGTTAACAAGACACGAGGGGGCAACAAGAGTCATTAAAAACATATATACGTATATATAGTGTGTCCAATATAGAATTAATATAAATATAAATAGCCTGAGAGGAATATCACATGCCATGTATGGGTATAGATCGTAGAAGAAATAAGACAGAAGACATGGATTCTGCTGGAATTGAACTGCGGACGTTGCGGTCATGCTGCTTGTGTCTTAATCAGTAGGCTACCTGAACGCACCGATCTGTAGTTATTTTAGAAGTGTTTGAAAGTTGTGCACACATACGTTTCTGTAAGGAAACACACTATAAGTGGGGATTTCCCCTGGATGAGAACATCACATATTCTCTGAAAGTCATGAATAGATCAAGATTTTATTTCTGTAGACGGATTCATGCATGATTCTGCAGCAGTAGATGCTATGATGACAAAATTAATTTAATATATATATATATATATATATATATATATATTGTTTTTGATGATCACATTACCAGAGATAGCAGCTTATTTTTTTAAAAACTTTATTTACTTTTTCCGTGTGGTAACTTGGATGTTCCAAGCCAAACAATTAGAATGAATTTTCCAGGGAAGGTGGACATAAATAACAGTACAGTGTAAATATTATTACAATATAATTGTAATACATGTTTGTCAGCTGTCTACACAGGGCTGCTGTACAAACATCTGTAGTGAGTTGCCTGTATAATGACAGACTGACCTGTGTCAGTTTAAAGGAACGCCCACATCAAAATACAAAAAGGACAATTTGATAGCTAAAGTAACAATGTCATTGCAGATTTGTGACCCTGTTCCATAAATAAGTCCTAACCTGACTTCTATAAGCTCCTCTTGTTTTTAAAAACTGGATGTGTAGCAGAAGACTGTTCCACAAAACGGCACCAGTGTAAAAAAAGGAACTTCTGGCTACATTATTCACTTGTAGCACGTTACATGGACGCACACTGGCCCTGGTATTATAGTTATGTAGAGTATGGACCATTGTTATCTGAGGACACAGTTATTGAGGAGCATACCCATTGATAATATTGTACATGTGATGAGCTGTACTGGCAGCGGTCATACACTTCTGAATTCATCACTACCAACATGGGTTTGAGGAAATGAGTTTAATAAATAGTGAATAATATTATTTAGCATCACCGGCAGTTTGTTTGTAAATGTAGCTGTCAAACCACTGTACCAAGCAGAACAGGCATAATGACTATAACACTATCAATGATGACACAAGAAGTTTCTTAACCCTCTGAAACCCAAGCATTGGTTTATTGAGGTAGAATTTTTTCCTTTTTGAATTGTTTTTAGCCTCTGATCAAGAAAATAATGAGTTTGAGTTTTTTTCATTTTTTGCTTTTTTTGGAGGATTTTGTGAAAACATTGCAAAATTGCAACAGCGAGTCTTTGCGTTTACAAATATTACCACTTTAATTTTACAACATCATTCAGTGGAAATAATGATGAACAATTAGCTTTTCAGTTATTGTCTGCTATCGGTCTTGTTATGTTATTTAATTTGTTTCCACACTCAATCATATGTTGAGAGTCTTATTTAATTTATCATGCAGTAATTTACTATTTTCAGTGTTATATTATTATTTTACTCTAGAACATATTTTCAAAAAAAAAGTTACTTTCACTACTTCTTAAGGTTATGGAGCCATCAGCCAGTGTAGTGGACCAGCAGCAGAGCTAAAAGCTGTCAGTGTGAGCCAATAAAGTGCCACCAGGTCTCAACCACAATCCAGAACTGCTGTGTCCAGTGCTTCCTTCTCTCCAACACCAAGAAACACAACGCAGAGTCCCAGGTTGTGTAGAGAGGCTCCAGCATGCGTGGGTTACATATTTTCTAATCTTGACACACAAGATATATAAATCTTGATAGTCCAGGTAGTACATTTACATTTATTCATTTGACAGATGCTTTTGTCCAAAGCAAAATTTAAGTACAAAGAAGCCACAGTAGATGAAGGAGAAGCCTTTGAGAATAAGCACTTTAACACTCACATCCACGTTCCACAAGTGCCACAAGCAGATGCATGAAGTAACACATAAGTGCATAGCACATGACTATTTTTATTTATTCATTTTTTATTAGTAGCTGCGAGGAAAAATATGTGTAAATATGATAAGACTATAATTTTAGTGAAATAACGACACAGTATTTGGCCAGCGAGTTTTTAATGAAAGCAAATAACAGCAAACACAGTATTTGTGACTGACTTTTACAAGCCTGAGTCTACATTTAAGTGTCAGCGATGTTTTTTCTGTCTTAATGTGAACAGACCAAGAGGCTCACAGAGAGACATACAGTACACACTAGTCTGAAGCTAGTAACATTTTAGCAAAAAAAAGACGAGTGAAATACTTAAAGCAAAGTTTTTCTTACAAATAGTGGAAAGAACAGTCCGTTGGTCATTGTTATACAGAGGAAGAAAACCAAGAGATAACCGGATGCCATCTGGAGAAAAACAGAATACATTTAAGTCACTCTGGTTAAGAGTGTGGATGAACGTTTTAAAGCATTAATTAAACAGATACCTTTGATATTATTTTCACTATGTCGTAAACATTTACTGTAGCTTATAATATTGAACAGAGGCTAATTATTAAGACAAGACAGAAGATTAACATTCAAACCTTCGACAGTGTCGTTATGGCTGCAGCTAACAGTTATTCTCATTATCAATCAATATTTGATAAAGTGATTATATGTTTTATCTATAAAATAATTATATAATGTACAATGATATAACAATGCTCAAATCAGTGTTAATTGTGGCACCTGATTTTGATTTAGTTTTAGCACTTTGGCAAAAATGTGTATTAGTTTCAGTCAAATTGTATTCATTAGGTTGACTAGTTTTTATCAGTGTTGAAGCATCGGCTGTTACCATGGTTACAGGTGTCGGTTCCTGTTAAAGGCGGTGTTTACTAGTTGACACACACAGTGTGCATGTCACTGGTACGAGATAACCTGAGACCAAAAAGAACTTTGAAAAAGTTCAGTGGCTGCAATAAGAGAAAGAGTGCATGAGTCACATTTTTTATTCCAATACTTCAATTCAGTGCCCACAAATGTACTGCAAGTATACCATAAGGCTCAGTTCTATCAGAATAAGAAACACTGTGACTACTTTAACCAAAAATAATAAAGTGCATCAGTTAACTCATTAGTTGGCAAGTGTGCAAGCAGACTAGCTCAGAGAGCTAACATTAGCTGATAGAGTATCCAGTATCCCCATTAAATGACCACAATGGAATAAGGTTTTCTGGTAACGCTTTATTTTACAGGTCCCCTAATTTAATACCAATTTTCTGGAAAATTTTTGAGTATTTGAAGGTATTTAACTGTTAATTTTAGTACCAATTATAAGATCAAACAAGAAAAAGTGTTAAGTGCTATTTGGGTTCATACATAGATTTCTGTATAAATTAGACTTAACAGAAAATACTTCATTGAACTGTTGTGCTTTTTCATTTTTTTCTAAAAGTAGCTGCTGTGTAACTATTAATTCTTAGAATGTTTCTTTGACAGGGTTATATAATTTGGTAGTATATGGGAAATGTGATAGTGTGTTTTAAAAGTTGCACCACCTTCTGTAAGTTGAAAAAGAACATCTATGTATGAACCCAAATGCTCAAATAATATAATGGATGGGTACTTACCAACTAAACCAAACTTAACGCTTTTTCCATTTTTTGCTTATATTTGTACCAAATGTCCTAACAATTTACTGTTAAATACCTGCAAATTACTCAGAAATTTTTCAGGAAATTAGAATAAAATTAAAGGACCTGTAAAATAAACCGTTACTGTTTTTTTCCTACACTTTTTAATTGTATGTCAGGACTGGGTAATTGCAATCAATCACTGACAGATAAATCTGACCCTAAATAAAATGAAGAGTAGATCAAGAATCTTCTCTGTAAAGCTGCTGCTATGATGAGAGACAAGAATTAAAAGGTCAACTTGCTGTGATGATCAGATGAGTTTGCAGTTGCAGTAGCAGGTAGCAGGATGTCTTGCAGAAGGAAACACTGTCTTTTTATACCTTTTCTGGGCGCTTTACTTGTGTAAACTTTTGTGTCATCCACTGACCACAGGACACCATTTTGGTTTTGTAATTAATATTGAATTACATATTGCCACACCCTTAAGTAAATGTTAAGTAATACTTAAACAGTGTTAAAAAAAAAATATTCTGGTAATTGTATGCATCAGCTACAAAACACTTCATGGGGAAAAAAAAATTGGTGTTAACACCCAGCAAGAAGAAATTATTAAGCTACAGTCACACCATAATGTTCATTATAATATCGTATGTATGTGTGTATGTGTGTATGTGTGTGTGTGTATATATATATATGCAGATCCCTGAAAAGGAAGTCATGAACAGGCACAGCTGGTAACCTCTCTCATTCAAATCAATACCCTGAAGAGAGGCAGACCATCCATGGAAGGCCCACAATGCTCCCCCTCCTGAGGTTCGCAGGGATAATGTGGGGCACTTTCCAATGAAAGTTGAAAAAAGAGGCCACTGCAGGCACTGCAAAGATGGATATATATCAGCTGCATGCATCAAGTGTGATGTTCATTTGTGCTTCACAGATCAAAAGGACTGCTTCCTTCAGTTTCACACATAAAGAGACCCAAACGAGGACGACATCTACCACATAGGAATAGAGTCCTCAGACATCAAAAGTCATTATGATGTTCAAGCAAAGTTCAATATATAAATATGAAGAAATTATAGAGGACTGATGTAATAAAATTCCAATTTTGCAAATTCAAAAAAAAGTTCCAATAACAAGTCTTTTTCTTAGTTTTTTATCATGTGGAAATGCATTTTAGCATGGATTACTATTACAATTTTAATTAGTCATTTGCTTTTTATTGTGCTGTATGAAACAGTTTCATGTCAATAAAATTCATTTTTAGGATAAATATTTTGATAGTATTGAATCATCAAAGCCTAGTAATCTATAGACTTTGTTAAAATTAAAGTGGTAATATTAGTAAACGCAAAGACTCGCTGTTGCAATTTTCATCACAAAATCCTCCAAAAAATGAAAAAAACTCAAACTCATTATTTTCTTGATCAGAGGCTAAAAACAGTTCAAAAAGGAAAAAATACCTACCTACCTCAATAAACCAATGCTTGGGTTTCAGAGGGTTAAGAAACTTCTCGTGTCATCATTGATAGTGTTATAGTCATTATGCCTGTTCTGCTTGGTACAGTGGTTTGACAGCTACATTTACAAACAAACTGCCGGTGATGCTAAATAATATATGTTGGTAGTGATGCTGACAAAACTGACACAGGTCAGTCTGTCATTATACAGGCAACTCACTACAGATGTTTGTACAGCAGCCCTGTGTAGACAGCTGACAAACATGTATTACAAATATATTGTAATAATATTTACACTGTACTGTTATTTATGTCCACCTTCCCTGGAAAATTCATTCTAATTGTTTGGCTTGGAACATCCAAGTTACCACACGGAAAAAGTAAATAAAGTTTTTAAAAAAATAAGCTGCTATCTCTGGTAATGTGATCATCAAAAACAATATATATATATATATATATATATATATATATATATATATATATATATATATATATTAAATTAATTTTGTCATCATAGCATCTACTGCTGCAGAATCATGCATGAATCCGTCTACAGAAATAAAATCTTGATCTATTCATGACTTTCAGAGAATATGTGATGTTCTCATCCAGGGGAAATCCCCACTTATAGTGTGTTTCCTTACAGAAACGTATGTGTGCACAACTTTCAAACACTTCTAAAATAACTACAGATCGGTGCGTTCAGGTAGCCTACTGATTAAGACACAAGCAGCATGACCGCAACGTCCGCAGTTCAATTCCAGCAGAATCCATGTCTTCTGTCTTATTTCTTCTACGATCTATACCCATACATGGCATGTGATATTCCTCTCAGGCTATTTATATTTATATTAATTCTATATTGGACACACTATATATACGTATATATGTTTTTAATGACTCTTGTTGCCCCCTCGTGTCTTGTTAACCTATGGCACCCATCTTATTACTATTACTTATATGAAATAAGTGTTTTATATTTCTATTTTCATTGTATTTTTTGTGACCTATTGATTCTATCATGTTTGTATGACCTTTCATATGAATGTTTTTATGTCTCTTATGATGATGGTGTGCTGATACACATGAATGTGATTAGATGATTGTGATGTCACAGGTCATTTGACTATATACAGTATAGATGTCTCTTTTCCTTCTTGTGGGTATTTACCTGAGGAAGACCTGTAGTTGGTTGAAATGTCACAAATAAAGTAAAGGGAACTCTGATTCAGTGTGCAGGTACTCAGTGTTATAGGAGTGCAATGCTAAATGCACTAGTGTGTCTTTGGACAGACAAACAGCTGTCTCAAAGACATTAAGAACACACACAGCTGTAGTGAGTGGGTCTGACATGTTAATGTCATGTGGAACAACCCTCAGGGAATTGGCCATGTACCCCTAAACTCAACATTACATCAACACATCAAAACATTGATTAAGATTGATACCAATATTATAATGAACATTATGGTGTGACACAGCCTTATGTGTGACTGTAGCTTAATAGTTTCTACTTGCTGGGCGTTAACACCTGTCGTAGGAGGACTGCAAACAAGAGCGTAGTCTTTCCAGTTTATTCAAACACTTACAAGTGGACACCGTCAGCCAGTGTCCGGCTAAGAGTGTAAAACACCCTTGTTTTTTTTCACATGAAGTGTTTTGTAGCTGATGCATAAAATTCCTAGACAATTTTTTTTATAACATTGTGTGAGGAGCAGTCTGACATTTACTAAAGGCTGTGGCAATATGTAATTTAATATTAAACCGTGTCCTGTGGTTAGTGGATGAGACTCTAGTTTAAATAAGCAAAGCACCCAGAAAAGGTATAAAAAGACAGTGTTTCCTTCTGCAAGACATCCTGCTACCTGCTACTGCAACTGCAAACTCATCTGATCATCACAGCAAGGTGACCTTTTAATTCTTGTCTCTCATCATAGCAGCAGCTTTACAGAGAAGATTCTTGATCTACTCTTCATTTTATTTAGGGTCAGATTTATCTGTCACTGATCGACTGCAATTATCCAGTCCTGACATACCAGTAAAAAGTGTAGAAAAAAAACAGTAATGCTTTATTTTACAGCTCCTTTCATTTTATTCTAATTTCCTGAAGATTTTCTGTGTAATTTGCAAGTATTTAACAATAAAATTTACAGATTTACAGAGAGGGTGGTGCAATTTTGGTCAAACTACATAATAGCATATTAGGTTCTTCCTTAAAAAGTCTATAACAAGCACATTTCCTGTACACTACCAAATTATACAAACCTGTCAAAGAAGAATTAACTGTCACACAGTAGCTACTTTTAGGAAAAAAAATGAAAAAGCACAAAACTTCACTGAAGTATTTTCTGTCAAAGAATTGTTGAGTCTTATTTATCAGGGAATTTTGAAAAAGAATATTTACATATGAACCCAAATACGCTCAAATAATATAATGAGGGAGTACTTACCAACAAAACCAAACTCAACACTTTTTACATTTTTTTTTCTTATATTTGTACCAGATGTCCTAAAATTTATCGGTTAAATACCTACAATTTACTCAAAACTTTTCCAAGAATGTAATATAAAATTATTACCTTGCGAGGCAGCTGGATTCATGAGATTAATCCTTCAAGTCATACGCTTGTGTATGAACCATATTCACAACAGTGGTTCTGACCATATTCTACAACAGTGACCTGTTACATATTCTACAACAGTGAAAAGGACTGGGCTGATGCAGAGGTACGATAACAACAACAGCTACAACTGTTTACAAGAAACATATATTTATGGTATATATTCTAAAACAGCTTGCTGCTTTATCAATCATTCAGTTGAAGAAATCAAAACAGAAAACAAAACTGCATAAAACCCAAGCAGCTTATTGAGATGCTGGATTGTCTATGGCCTGATAGCTTTGACTGTTGATTGTTAGATGCTTTAATGTTAGGTTACACAGTGGTATACGTATGTGCAAGCTCTGCATTATATGTAGATGTAGATCATTAATAATCAATTTGAGAGCTTGAATTACTAAATCATCTGCATGAATTTGTTTTTCTCCATGACACCTGCTGGGCTCTGTAGAAATCAGTTTTTGGTATCAAAATAGAAAAAAAACCTTTTTAACTGATTAAGTGACATAACCTTACATGTTATTTGTACTGTGTTTATTTTTTATATTAGATTAATCAAGAAATAAGAAATAAGCTCTTGTCAAACCGTTTGTAGGAGAGGCCTCTAAAGTGCTCTTATTGTTTGTTTATTCTGAATCTGTCTACAGGGAAAGATTTTGTCAATGATGCAAAGTGTGAATGGAAGAGATCTTTTATTTGATCTTTCATTTCATTTGAGACCCATGAGAATGCCGCCATGTGCTGACAAGTCTGCCATGAGGATGTCACATCCCCACTGATGATGCATGTCACTTGCACCTGGAAGTCAAGCCTCGATGATTTCATTTCAATTGAATCAATAAACACATATCCTGCTCAGAAATCTGTCTTCCCTGTTTATATAACCATCTCATACCAAAGCTCAATATGTATATATCTTGTGTGTCAAGATTAGAAAAAATAATATTCAACAATAACGTCACACATACATACATACATGTGACACAGAACACTCATCACGCCAAAAATATACTGTATGTACATACAGTACATACATGGTCTTATCAGAATCACACATTGTAAAAATGCACAGACTCCTCCACCAGTCTCCACATCTCAAGCTTTTGACAAGATTTACCAGTGTATCAATCAGTGGTGGAAAGTAACTGGGCACATTTACTCAAAAATCTTTTCAATTCAATTTTATTTAGCTACTTTTACTGCAATACTTGAACTACATCAAGCTGATGATACTTATGTACTTTTACTTAAGTGGGATTTTTCGTTTTACGACTTTTACTTGTAATGGAGTATTTTTACATTGCTGTATTGGTACTTTTACTTAAAGGATCTGAATACATCTTCCACCACAAGTATCAATTATGTTATTTCTACAATATCCAGTCCGCAAATACATTTATACATAAGATTTCGTGCCATCTTTTCCATTTTTTTCCTGGAGAAACGCCCCGCTACCTCAGACCAAAGCAAATGCTAGCTCACTTGAGCTAATGTTAGCTACTATACTACAACTAACTACTACTACTAACTTAGTGAAATATTGCAACATCAGTCTGACATGAGTCCCGTAGTCGGGGAGAGCAGCAGGTGAGCCAACTGTCAATCACAGCTGTCAATTACCACCCACACGGCACACATCAAAGCTACTATAACTCTTCAAATCTTATTAACGGAGCAATAATTTCTAAAAATGACCTCCAGCACACTTATTAGAGGGTCTGAATTTAGAGATTGAGACCAGAATGACTCGTTGAAAACAATGATTGACTCAGTATTTCTAGAGAGAAGTTGAGGCTTTTTGAATGGGAGTCAGTTGGAGGCAGGGATTTTTTGTGAAGGCAGGATCCAGCGGTCGCCAGTGGCATTGTACTGGATTTTATTAAGGTAAAGACGCCCTTCAGACATGTTGAAAGATATATAAAAATACTGTGTTTAATATGTTTTTTTTTCTCAAAAAAGTAAAAAAAGTACAATTACCTCATTAAAAACCTTAAAATTTGATCTATTCCTTCTCCCTCATTGAAAAATACAGAATTGATGAATATGCAGATGTTCATCTCAAAAGTTTAATTACTCAACAAAAGGTGTTTCTTCCTTCACTGAAAGGTCCATTCTCAGAAATGGTTGAGAAAATAATCAACAATGAAAATAATTGTTAGTGCAGCTCTAATGAGATTTTTAAGATCTTTATTACAATCAACCTTATATACTGTATATACACTTTGAGGTTACAAAGTTCTTTGACAGACAGTGAAATCACAGCAAACCGACAACCGAACACTAATACAGGAATACATTTAAAACTATAGAAATAATGAAGATAATGAGCGCTATATACACTATGCCCAGCTTTGTGGAGTATTATACAATGTCAAAATGGAAACATTCACTAAAACTAAAACAACTGTCAGGGTGACTTGATGACAGCCATTAAATGTTATTTGGCACTTTTTGGTACATCTGATCTTTTCTTACAGTCTCCTGTGAAGATATGAGGAAACAAGCAAAAGCAAAAGTTCAATTACTGGCTGAATAAATGTTCGTAGTGCACCAGGAAGTCTCAAATTTCTGCTTTATAATAGGAACATCTAATGTGACCAGGATACAAACTAGTTTGCCTGCCGCATTGTTTAGGTAATAGAAGCTGTTAACACTTTAGGTTACAAAGCCGAACAAGTTAAACTAAAGAAAATGATCATCTTTAAAAAACTGTCAGAGGAATGAAGAAATCAACAAGTATTACAAGCCGTATGTATTTAGTGTGTTCACACAAGTTTACATCATGAAAACAAACTTATCTGTCCTGCAGGGGCACTGTAGAGTTCTTTAAACAAACAAAAGCTATGTTTACATTGAGTGTCACTCAACAGAACATATCTTTGAGGTCTAACAAAGGTGTTTGAGTATGTAAACATTTACAAAGTCGATTTAAAGAGCCGTAAAGAGTATTTTAAATCCTGCATTGTTTATATCCATGCTTACTAGCTTACAGTCTTATTTTCTGAATTTTTTCATCACTGCAATAGTTTGAAACCAAACAAGAAAATCAAGACAGGGATCCACTCAAAAAAAAAAAAGAACTTCTCTGCTAGATGTCCACAGGGTATCTTTAATGAGTATAGACTCCTGTAGTTCTTTAAAGCTGCTATAATCAATATTTTCATAATAATAATGTCTGATCTGTCAGTGTGTAATGTGTTGGTTGTGGCTCGTATTGATGAACCTACATAGAATTATCAGTGACTCTGCAGCTCCCCTCGGCTTTACGGAGCTTTATAGTGAGTTTCAGCTCATTGTTTATCTGCCCGGCTGCAACTTTACTATTTTGGTTCACTCTCAGCGCTCTCATAGCGTCGTTTTGGGCCGCAGCAGGCAGCTGTTTTCAGAGAAAAAGCTGTAAAAAGCCACTGTACACTACTTGCTCAGCACCAAACAGCAACCAGACACAGTTAGCTGTAGACTAGCTGGTGAACATAGTGGAGCATTTAGCAGCTAAAGAGCCAGATATTTCCCTCAGGAGTTGGTAGAGAGCAAAAACAGCTAAAAGAGAGTGAATATTGGACTTACATTCACCAGGTGGACAGAAACACGACTCCTAATGAATGATAATGTTGCTCCGTAACTGCTGGATGTGGAAATAAACAACTGTTTGTCAACATGTTCAACATATCAGGGCTTTACAGTGCGAGTATTTCACTCGCATTTGCCCCTAAAAATATATATGTGCAAACCAGAAAAAATAAATTGAGCACAATGTGCGAGTAAAGATTACAGCCTATCGTAATCTTTTGTTATGAACATAACGTATCAGCCGAATACAAGACAACTGTGATTATTAAATGTCAGCAGAATGTGAAGTGGTAACTTTACCTCAAGCTAGTGACGTCACGCTCGAAGCAGACTACTCAACACAGCACTGACCTTCCAAAGCAAAAGTATTGCGGTAAGATGTATCAACACCTCGCAATGTTGAAAATGTTGTGTTTCAGCTTTTTCCACACACACTCAAAATATTCCTGTTCCTTATTTCATGTGTAACATTTTATTTTATTGTCTAAAACACTATATTATCATTGTAGCACAATCACTTGCTTGGATTACAGCACTTCAGAAATGTTTATTTTAAACCTCAGAATTGGTAGAAAGAAAGAAAGAAAGAAAACTTACACACACACACACACAGACTGATTCTTTATTTTATACCAAAAGAGACTTTTTCATAAATCCAGGTGAGGAAAGTGTCACCAGAGCTAACATTAATGTCACTGAAGCCTGATGACACAGAACGTGCTATCAACAGCAGATATGACAGTCAACAGTGGGAGGCATCACAAGTCTTTTGCACAAACAAAAGGTCTGTGATGGTAGCATGAGAGATCATTCCAGTTTTGTCCTGTAAGAAAACATGGACATGTGCTAAGTACAGCACCACTAAAGCTTCCACAGATTTTATTCACAATGAATGTCTCTAATGTGTAATTTCTCCAATAAGTATTCAATCAAAACAAGACTTGCAACAGTATAGATACAGATACGACAGATGACCATATATTTTACATCATCAGTATTCAGAGCAGATGCGTACCTTGCCAGTTTATCTCGACACAGTTTTCATTCCCGTGATGGTTGTTAGGCTCCCCTGAATGCCAGCTTTGGTAGTTAAACCTTGAGCCATCAGTCCACATCCACATTCCCTCCTGCAAGAGAAAGCTAAGTTTTGAACAATAGCACCCGCAGGTTACCTCTACAAGTGCAATTCGTTCTCTCAACATTTTTTACATGCCATGTCACCAGTTTATTACTCTTAATTACGTTTTAACTTCATGCATGATAATGCAAATTATTGGCTGAAGTGATAGAAAAAACAAGACCATCTGTCCATCAATATACTGCAGTCCAACTTTGCAATAAAACTTTCTTTGGAAGCCAAGTTTTTGTTGAAAATTTTTTAGTGAGATTTTTATTCAAATCTATGGTAATGTTTGAGACTGTAGTTTCTAAAATAACTTTGAAATGCATTATATTCAGGGGTAAGATTATGGATAAAAAGACAATCTGGCATTTATTGCAATCAAATACGTAAGCAATAATAAAAATGTGTTCAAACTGTCAATCCTTTTTAAAGTGTGTTTGTATTCAGTTTGGTTAGGGTACTTTCACAAATGAGAGTTAGCTTAACTGTTAGATAGTAGAAACAGTAGCAATTATTGTTGGTATGGTATGGCAATCAGTGATTCTTCACTGCTTCCAGTAGCACAATGCAGCATAGCTGCATCAGATCCTTTTGTATTGGTAAATATCTCACCTTTATTCCGTCATGGCATCCAATCCAGGTACGTGAATATGAGCCAGACCCTTTGTTAACCAGCTCTCTTAGTAACCTGTGTTCCTCAGCACTGTGGATCGAAGCCAGATTCCCACCAAGAGAAATGCAGACGCTCTAATGGGAGAGACATAGTGTGAGAAAGCATGATACAAAAACAAGAAGGAAGGAGTAAGTGAATGTAAACAGAGGAGAATATTGACATTGTCTAAATAGCTAACACGTGGATATCATGTACTATCATGTAGCGAAATAATAGTAATAATAGTAAACTTTACTAAACAAAATCAACAACTCAAAACAAGATCATGGATAAGTTTGCCATCATAGATTGTTAGCACTTCTACAGTAGGCACGTTATACATCTCTGCATGGTAGCATGCTTAAAGCTGACATATCAACATAGTGTCTAGCTTGTACCACTATGTCTCATGGGAATTTTTCAATTTTTCAATTTTCATGCCATGTATTATGGGACAAGTGGAAATGTTGACCTGTTAGTGCCGCTAAATGAAAAATCAAGAGACCACCAAAGTCTTTAGGATTCATCCTCTGGGGTTGATATATGTATGTACAAAATTTCATGGCAATCCAAAACTTTTCAAGATATTTTACTCTGGACCAAAGTGTTGCACCAACAGACCAGCAGATGGATCAACTGATTCTATTACCAGCAAAGTGTTTTAGAGCTACATCAGAAGTACTGTGTGATATTGTTCCTGTACCTCTGCATCACCCATAATCTTGGGAATGTTACGGAAGATGAAACAGCGAGAGCCCAACCGAGTCCAATCAGGAGGACAGCCAGGCACTGCAACACAATTGTTATGTTAGATAGAAGATAAGATGTGGAAAATAAATATTTTTTGGCAAAGAAAAAAGGTCTCTCACATACTCATATTAACACACACTAATACACAAACACACACACTCGTTGTAATGCAGGGTCTCTGATAATGAATGAACTAAAGCAACATGCAGACTACATCAGTTTTCACAGGGGTAATTTAGCTTTAAGTATAAATGAATAATTACACTTAATTGAAATAATTAATGGTAGAGGTACATTTAGGCCCCATGTACACCTTCTATTACAACTTGCTGGGTGAATGTTTTTTTAAGAATGTAGTCATACACCCGGCTGAGATATGATCACAATGTGATGCATGAACCTGTCCTTTAACATACCATCCAGTTTCAACAGTAAGTTGTAAAATACTAAATCTCTGCTGGGAACATAGAGATCTTTGCTTTTTAGTTCACAAACTGCTGCCATTGAGCATAATTTAAAATGCAACATACAAAGCAATCCATGTATAAACAAGTCACAGCTACCAACCTGGCACATTGAATTCAGTTGAGGCCGACCTCTGTGAACAAGAAAAGCAGATTGTTGGAATCAGATCGGAATTTGCACTTTTGAACATTTCTTACAGCAGACACACTGATCTATCAATGCTATAAAGTAAATTAAACTCTGAAAAGTGGCAAAGTTTAAAAACACTGAAATAATCTCACACAATAATAACCTTCCATCTCACTGGTAAAACAAGTAAAAATTTCCATAATTTCTTTGGGGGAGCAACGATGTCACTGTGTCAATTTAACATTATGGGGAACTCAAAATCCTGATAGATTAGATGGTGAAAGATTTCTTTCTGCTCTGTTCTGAGAAGTTGTTCTTTGAAATGTTTTTTAGTAGCACATATACAGTAAAAGCCTTTTCTTTATTATGGTAAACAGACAGAGAGGCCAACAGAGGGGCGTACGCTGACTTAATCAAACTGCTGGTCAAACCTATATATAGAAATATTAGAGATTTTTACTTACAGTCACTACAATCAGCCCACTGATCCAACAGACCACGTGAAAACGTAAAGTCATCTGTGGAAAGACATAAAAAAAATTACTGCATAGTCTTATCCAGAACATCAACTTATTTGGATTCATATATTAAATGTCTAACATTTCAGGGTTAGGGTTCCTGAATGTGAAATACTCTGCACTGCACAAAAATGTGTTCAGTGTTGATGTCCCTGTGGAGTTAACAATGAATGTAGGCTTTAGATTTAAAAGATTAACATATTAAAAATATGACACAAAAGATTGTTTTTGAAAGACTGGTAGTAAACCTATGAAATGTTACCTTTGCTATAACGATGCCGGACACAGAGATGACGAAACAAAGACAAAGCTTTATATATCTTGTCTGGATGCCCTGGGCTGGAGTGTTGAATACATCAAACTCACAACACCAAACGGGGATTTCCCTTTCGGTAACAAGGAAACAAACTTTTTTTTTTTTTTTTGTCTTTAGCTTTTAGAACAACTGAACATTTGCTGTTTGCGGACATTTAGTTTTTTAAAACCTCTACCAAACCCAGTGAGTGCTGGTGTGTGTCTGTTTTAAAGTTATCATAATAAATAGTTTATTATTGGACAAAAGACAATCTTACAAAGACAAGCTTACATCTCTCTCTCTGTCTCTTTCACTCTGTCTCGTCCCTCTGAACAACATTCTTGGCATTCAGACATACCATTCTACATACCACCAAGCCTCTGTGGGGAAGGTGGAAAAAAATCATAATACTTCCTTCTTCTACTTTTAGCCATGTTGGCTCTAGGGATGCAAATTTTAAGCATTTTCCTTAATCGACGATCAGAAGCGTTAACAATAGATTAATCATTAATAATTTATTAAGCATGGTTGACGTTTTTCCATAATAAAACTGTTTTAACCACAGACGTCACCTAAGAACAAATAAACACCAAGTTACTTGAATTATAAATTGAATAACACAAAATAATGACTTCATTTAAAATTGCGGAGCTGCTATCTGTCACTATTCAACGATTGGCTCAACAAACTCCAAAATATTAAACACAGCAAATAGCTGCACAACTCCCAGCTTCATTAGAGGATATAAATGAGATCAGACTGGATGTGTTGGACATATCTAACAATTTAAACAAATGTTACACATGTTTCCTTTATCAAAAGTGTTGTAGCCTTCAACAGTAAATAACCTGTAATGTTATTGAATACATATAAAACCTGTTCTCCCAATGTGAGAGGTCCAGATAAGTTTCATTGTAGTAAATGTCAAAAAATGAAACGCCTCAACATAAGTCAGGGGGGTTCAGGGGTTCTACCCTAAGAAAATGTGATGTGATTTGACTAGAAACTAAACAATTTCACATCATTTTGGACCATTATCATTACAATATTTATAGAAAAATACAACACAGATGGTAGTTTTTCACAGTACACTCAGACATGAGCGAGAAGAAAAGTGAAACAAATATGCTCACTGATGAAGTAAGCACTATGTCCTTAAGTGATCCTAATTCAGAACAGGATTGATTTATATTTTTAAAATAACTGAACATTGTTTCTAGAGCGGCAGGAGAGGACAGAGGAAAGAGAGGAGAGGACAGAGAGGAGAGGACAGAGAGGAGAGGACAGAGAGGACAGAGAGGAGAGGACAGAGAGGACAGAGAGGAGAGGACAGAGAGGAGAGGACAGAGAGTTCAAGTTCAAGTTTATTACCACACGGCTAGGCTGGCGGAGGACAGATAGGAGAGGACAGAGATTACGCTGGCTGTGTAGACAGCTGTATTGATCAACATAGAAGCGTACTGTTCTGTCAGACGTGCATGAGACACGCAGTGTAGACACGCTGTGACACTCAGCTCCCAGCCTGCGTTAACCGAGCAGCTGCTCGCTGCTTCTGATGAAGATGCTAATTTAGCATAATTTAGCATTTTTGATCATCATGTCACTAAGGTGGTTCAGTCCTTCATCCATCCAACAACTATTGGATGGATGAACATAAAATTTAGTTCACACATTCATGTTCCCCTTCAGGATGAATTATAATGACTTTAGTGATCGTCTGACTTGTCATCTAAAAATTTCATGTCAAAATTTCAGTTTGTCCAATAAATTGGTTTATGAACAAATACCTGCAAAATTAATGACAGTCCCATCAGCTTCAACTATTTTTGTGTGTAGCGTGTAGCAAATATTAGCATAGCATGGCTTCTCCTTGATCTACTGTGGCCTGGATTGTACCTAAGTTGTACCTGGATTGTACGCTTTTGTCGCTTTGGACAAAAGCGTCTGTCACATGAATGAATGTAAATGTAATGCAAACATGCTAAACTAAGAAGGTGAACATGGTAAAAATTATACCTGCTAAACATGAGCATGTTAGTCATTATAAGCATGTTAACTACACATTTTTATTATTATCTCAGTACAGCCGTCTACAGCCACTAAGAGTGTTTTTATTGAGGTTGTACATGTTTTGCAATTGAAAGTGTGATGATATAATACAAAAATAACAATCTATGAAATCAGTTAACCCCAAAATAACTAAATAGGTCCATGTAATTGATTCATTTTTTTCTGATATGTCATATACAAAACATTTGCCAGATTTCTGGATGCATCTTTGTACATTTCACCATTTTTAACGACAGGTAATGCAAGACAATGAGGCTGCTCATTGTTTGTATGTCACACACACACAAAACATGAATGTGTGTGTAGAATCTACAAGACACTGAACTGCATTTAAAGTGATTTCCAGTCAACTGTCTTAAACTTTGAACAACAGATACAGTAGATAGTTAGATGTAGTACTTTGTTAATCCCAAAGGGAAACTAAGTTTTATCAGAAGTGTTTTCAAAAAGTGAAAAAAAGAAAAGCTGTCAAGGATGAGGACTAACTAGTGGTTGTTTGGCAAATGTCTGTCTGATTAACTTCCCCACCTCCGATGAAAGATTGGAAGTGTTGATCAGAGAGATGTTCAGGAGGGATGTTCAAATCAGAAGGATATCAGAGGAACAACTGTCCTAAGTTTATGTTTTGCAGATCCGTTATGAATGTTTTTTCCAAGCTGAAAGCGCAATGTTATTTCAGAGTGAGTAAATACTGTACTTGATTTTCATGTGTGATATTTGTCCAGGATGTTCCATTTTAAACAAAGTCCTCTTGATTAAACGCTTTAAGTAAACTGAGTGATGGTTTACATTAAAAGTGTGAGCCGGTTCCTTTCTACCATCCTGGGCCTGTTTCATATGTATTTACTTTAGAATGTATTTTTAATTAAGACTAAAAATGATAGTGTATAGAACATGTAGAGCTTATGACTTACATACTGTGATTATATCAAATACATGAAAGGTGTATTAGACAAGATACTATTTTTGCAGTGGCTCCTGACTTGTAAACTGGCACATAACACTGTAATGTATGTAAAGGATGAACACAATAATTCCTGGGGACAAAAATCCACAGTCCTCCTTCTGTGCCAAAATGTATTTAAAAGTTTTTGAAGCCTCATATAAGCTTCACATCTACTTTTAAATGCATTTTTGCACTAAATGACTGTGTGGACACACTGTGGATTTTGGTCCCCATCATTTACATTGAAAGCAACAGAACAGGAGGAATGATTACAGCGAGGAAAACCTCTTTCACTGTTCATATGGACACCTGACTGTTTTAAAAATTGTGAACCTGTCCTTTAACAGATGGAAAGATGTCTTTTCTGGGCTGTGCTGTTATTATCTGCTCAAGCAGTAAACTTTAAGTTTGGAAAAAACTGAGAGTAAAAGCTACAATCTTCTGCTACATTAAATTTATTTTCCTTTCATAAATCTCCATTAAATACTCATGTTTCGAAGGCATTCAGATCTGTGTGTTGACCAGGGACTGCTGAAGACTAAACAATCTGCCTACAGATGGTGAGCCGCCACTCTGTTTATCCTGGTTCAATCCCCGACTCCTCCTGTCCGCATGTCGAAGTGCCCTTGGGCAAGATACCAAGCCCCAAATTGCCCCCGATGTTTGTGCCAGCACCCTGCAAGTGTGTGTGTGAATGGGTGAGTGAGCAGCAGTAACATTGTAAGGCGCTTTGGATAGAAGTGATATATAAATGCAGCCATTTACTTATTCTAGAGAGAAGTTGATGCTTTTTGAACGGGAGTCAATTGGACCCTCTTGTGGCCGTCGGTGACATTGCACTTTAAGGCACTTCTCCATTGGCTTCAGTCTCAAGTTGCTGCTTGGGTTGGACAGAAAAGCTACGTTCATGTTATGTTTTCACAAAGCCTGCGTGATGATTAATTTCAGACTAGTGATTAACTCAAACATCTCTGCTTTCACTGTCAGTGTAAAGTGTAAAGAAAACATTCGTTCTGCTGTGCACTTCCTACATGTACTATATGATCTTCAATGTCAATACAGTCTGCTTTGAATTGTAAACACCCCGCAGCGTAGCATCACCCACCATGACTCGTGTGAGTTCCTAAAGCGTGGGCTGTAGCTCATACCTTAGTGTAAATATGTACTTTTAACATTGTTTAAAGAACATTGTTTTTTTCCTCAAGACTGCGGCAACACACAACTCATTACAATAGTTCAACAATGTCCCATGATCAGAGAAGGTATATAAACACTGTTTTCTTTTCCAAGACACCCTGCTACCTGCTATTGCTGCAAGTGCAACCTCACCTGATCATCCCAACAAGGTAACACTTTCATTTTTTTCATCATAGCATCAACTGTTTTGATATATTTGTCATATCTACAGAAATGATTCTTGATCCGTTTATTACATTTAGTGTTCACATCAAGAACAAATCCCCTTTTCAGTTTTTCTTTACCATGCCATATTTCTGTAAAATAGGGTTAATAAAAATATATGAAATTGTCATTTTAATTTTTTGATTTAAAATTCTTCTCGCCATAGACTCCTCTATGATGCATTACATCTCTAATATACTGTATTTCTACACAGATGGCAGCAAGTCCTCACTTCATCGTTCTCCTCTGTGGACTGTGGATTGGAGCAAATGTAATTAGTAGGCACACTGAAATATTTATTTTAAAAAGGTCCTCAGAAAGAAAACATGATGGCAAATTTATGAATGAAAATGGACCTAATTTTGAACAGGTGGACTCCAGTCACCACATACCTTGCCACAGATGATCTTCTATGGCAGCAAAAAACCTACAAAATTATTACCTTAAGTCAATCTGGTTACCCAGCAGACCCACTGGGTGTATTTTAAGTACCCATAAGTACCTTAAGTACAGCTTCTTTATGTATGTATGAGTATGTGTGCATGTATAAGCAAGTACAATATGTATGTGTGTGTGTGTGTATATATATGTATATGTATATATATATATATATATATATATATATATATATATATATATATATATATATATATATATATATAAAGATATATAAGGCACACACACACATATATATCCCTTTCTTTCCCTGCTTTTTTTAGTAATAATTATTATCATTATTATTTTAATTTCTCTTTCCTACCTTCTTTGCAATTTTATCTTACCTGCCTTTTACTCTTACAATTTCACTAAATGACAAATGGTAAGTCTTAGTGTTGATAATTGTGTTTTAAAATTCTGTGTTAAATAAGAAATTGTTCAAAGAAAGAAAAGGTCTTTGGTGTTGTAACACCTAAACGTTAACCCTTAGTCCTGCTCTCAGAGCCCATCATGTTTTTAATGTTTCTGGTATTATTATTAAAATTGAAAAATTCATGTTTTATTAATATTTGCAATAGACTGGAGTGAATTAAACACATTTCAGTCAATAAAATTCAATGTTACAAAAAATAACATGCAAATCTAAAGTTACAAAATGGCGCAAATCTGAGATGAGTTCAATACTAATGATGCTTTCTTTATGTTCACAGGCAGCACTAATGGACGACGGTTGGTGTTTTTTAGAATTGCTTTATTTGTTTGCAGTCCATAAAGATTGTGTCACTGGCTTTTTGCATTATTATCTCTCTAATCATCTATAACTGTGTTATAGATGATTGCACTGAGACCTGCCCATCTGGTTGGACTCATTTTGAGGATCAATGTTACATGTTCCACTACAGTGAAAAGGACTGGGCTGATGCAGAGGTATATATGAAACAATATCATTTATAATATGGTATTTATGACTTGCTGGAAGGAAAACCTGGGGCTACTGGCTTTTAGGTACACAAAACAGTAATTTCCATGTACATTCTCACTTTTCAGCTCTTTCACTTCTACGTCCTGGTATAAACTGCTCCATCTCTGTATTATTTTCTCTCACTCTTTTCATCTTTTTTGCTTCACACTTTGTCTCCTCCATCAGCGTGTCTGCGTTTCCCTCGGTGGGAACCTTGCTTCCCTCCACACCAAAGGAGTGTACTCCTTCATCAGAGGGGTCATCCTGAGAACGACTGGCTCACATAAAACAGCTTGGGTTGGAGGCCAAGATGCGGTAAAGGTGAGTTCTAGAGCAGCTATCCTCTGCATGCCTGATATTGAATATATTCTGTATGTAATTTGGTAGTTGCATAAAGAGATATTAAATCCTCAAGAGACACCTATTATTAACATGCTGTTGCAAAAAGGCATTGCAGTTAAAACATAATTAAAATGAATGTAAGTGTAAATGTAAACTTACAATGGAAGTGATGGGGGACAAAATCCACAGTCCTCCTTCTGTGCAAACATGGATTTCAAAGTTTATCTGAAGCTAATAAGAAGCTTCAGCGTCCAAATGAGTCAAATCAAGTAGATATCTTTCAACGTTACAGTGTTTTTAGTGCCAAAGTCCCTCTTTTTGTTACTATACTTCCACCGCAGCTCAACAGGGAAACACTGTCTGAGGAAACACAAAGAGGGAATTTGATGCTAAAAAGACTGTAAATGTGGCAGATATCCACTTGATATGACTAACTCAGACTGCTGAAGCCTCATATAAGCTTCACATCTACTTTTAAATGCATTTTTACACTAAATGACTGTGTGGACACACTGTGGATTTTGGCCTCCATCACTTCCATTGAAAGCACATTTGAAGGGGATCTTTTAATATCCAGTATGAACAGGAGGAATGATTACAGCGAGGAAAACCTCTTTCACTGTTCATATGGACACCTGACTGCTGTTTAAAGACACTTGAAAAATTGTGAACCTGTCCTTCACGTTACAGTCGAGGTTTATGCAGATATTTTCAGTATTATTTGGTTTTGGAAATCTGCGATGCTGAGCCTTTTGCTGTCACCAGTGATGGTGAATGAAACTTTGTTGTGGGTGCTTTTTTTAACGTAAAGAGCTCCGGGTGAAAAGTGCTCACAGCAACTCTTGTGGATTATCTTGAATAACCTCGACGTTATTTCTGAAAAGAGACGTTGCTGTTGAGTTAAGTAATTTTTCATTTCAATTAAAATGATTCCCCCTATTGTTTTGGATTGGTGTCAAAAGTCTGAGTGGTGGATATTCAGCATGGTTAGATGCCACTGGGGGTTAAAATTACATTTTTGGATTTGAGTGAAATGACCCTTAAAATGTTTTCTTTCAGGAGGGTGTGTGGCTGTGGAGCGATGGCAGCAAGTTTGACTTCAAAGGCTGGGGTAGGGGAGAGCCTAACAATTATAAGGGAGGAGAAGATTGCATGGAGATCAACTTTAGAGGTACAAATTGATTATCTGTTGTCCTTTTGATTGGGATTTTTATTGAGAAGCAATGTGGAAATCAATTCTTAATATTCAAGTTACAAGAATTACCTTTTAAAACAAAGTGGTGTAGCCTTACATTGTTAATTGTGCAGTGTCTTATTTATGGAGAGTGCTATATAAAGAGAGTTTTACGTACTTAATTGAGAAATGGCAAAAAATGTTGGTGCAAAACATTTTTTTGGAGAGATATCCAAAGTGCTTATATTGTTTCTTTTTCTAACCTCTGTCGACAGGAAGAGACGTTATCAACGATGCAAAGTGTAATCAGAAGAAGTCTTTTGTTTGTAGCAAGCGTCTGTGAAGATCCACCTGGATGTTAAACCTCAGTGGCTTCACTGCTTGAAGATATACTGTATTGAAAGTTTTGATTGAATTTCAGTCTTCAGAATTTGAGTCAATAAAAAGATATATATCCCCCCAGGAAACTGTCTCATCTGTTTATATAACTGTCTCATTCCAAAGCTTGATATTTATTGATGACAGTTTTGAAAGATTTTCAATCAATTTATTTCATTTTATTTTATTTCACGCTGTGGTTCCATATCAAAAAACATAACATCTCAAATAATAAAATCACACACCAGACATGCACTCTACAGTGCATGGAGTACACATGGTCACAATAAAAGAAAAATATCTGTGACGTCTTTGGATGAACATAGTCAAAGTCCCAAAACTTGAGGTGCTTTGAAGTCAAAAGCCCAGACTTTAGTCCGTCTTTATCAACAACTGGGCCTTGTCACTTCATTGGCAATCTTGTGAGGGAGCTTAGCCAGAGTGTCAAGGAAGGTTATAAGAGTCAAACTTGTCTTAACTGACTGAACTCAGGATAACTCAACAAACTTAGGCATTATCACACACAGCTACACAGACATTGTACGGCCTTCTGTTGTCAGCTCCATACATTGTTGTGTTTCACGCTGTGGTGCAGTCTTCTCTGGTTAATTACAGTTTAGGAATTCTGTAGCGTCACCCGCCAGTTGGTGAGGGATTCCCTCCTGATCAACGCCTCCGGATTGCCTATCTGTGTTTGTGCCTCCGGTGCTGCGGTGTTCCCTGTCTTTAGCTGAACCTCCCCCTCCTCGTCACAGGTTCCAGCCACCAATCCCAAGCTCCCATGGTCAGCCATCTAAGCCAGGGGTGCCCAACGTTTTTACACTTCAAATCGACTCTTACAATTTTCAACATCACAAGATCTACCAGTCCCAAATCCCTGTCTTTGTTCCATGATACACATACAGCAGACACGTTTTTCATTTCAGAGAAGAGAACATAGGCTGTGGTTTTGGGAATATTAACTGAATATAATAAATGTCCTCACATGGCCACAGATCCTATCGACAGCCAGTAGTTTCCTACAATAGCCTAATTGCCCTTTCATCATAGTTAATTTAATCTCATCAGACATATCTGCCAAAACAGAAATGTCCAACCATTAAAAATATCAATTCCTGACCATAGAATAAGTAAATCAGCTTTTTTATCATGGTTATGTTAGGATGGAAAGAAAGGACATAGACTGTAAAACAATATGGACGTAGTCACCGTGACATCACCCATTGGTTTGTGTACTGCTGTTTTGAAGCCTCGAGTTTAACAATTTGACCGTCGCCATCTTGGATTTGACTGTTACCATCTTTGATTTTTGGAGCCAGAAGTGACCATTTGGACGAGAGGGTGGAGCTGACCCTAACGCTAGCTGCTAGCTTGGTTAGCACGGTGCATTTACGGTCTATGGTCAACTTTTAAAATGCTAATGCTGATGCTAATTTTCCAGGGAGATTGTTTTACCTTCCAAAAAGTTCCTCTAGTATAGATTTGGGAAGAAGGGAGGACATTTCTCTTTATGTGTTAAAGTTTAAAGTAAAGATAGGCTTTGTTGTCGGCTTCCTGACTCATTTTAAAAAAGAGAGAAAGAGAGAGAGTGTGAGCGAGCTGAGAGGGACGGTGGTTGAGTAAGCTAGAGAGTGAATGGAGAGGGAGCGGCGGTAGCAAGAACAAAGCAGAAATAAAAAACCATCAAACACTCAACAGATGATTTACTGCGAAACAGACGCTCTTTACATTTCTCCTTTTCATTCATTCATTACATCCAACTCCTGCAGCAGTAAATACAAAGAACAGGACAAATCTGTGTTGTTTTTTCCTCCTGTGAATTCTGCGTTTCAAGCACCGCCGTCATTTTTAAATTCCTCATGGGTCTAGTCTGCATGATCTACCATGTGGTGGAAACACAAACAGGATGCACAACAGGGACTTTTAGTTCCAGGTTTAGTTCCTGAGATTAGTTCCTCTGGTTCCAAAGTACCTGGATATTTTGGTTGAAAAGAGGTTTTGGTTTCAACCAAAGATCTCCACAGACCCTGGACCCGCCCCTGGCTGAAGCTGTGTCAGCTGACCCCTATAATATATATATATATAGATAGATACATAGATATATCTTCCCTATAATCTGCCTGTAACCTGATCAGTTTATCTGTGTTATTATCAAGCTGTTCGATCAGTGAGCAGAAAGATCATAACATACATCTGCCTCCATGCATGCTGGGAATCTGTGTGCGCGCATGTATGAGGGCGTGCACGAGCCCGCGGCGTGGTGTTGGTGTTGTGAGCGCGCCTCGTGGTGCTGATGGAGCTGAGCTTCATTCAGTCTGAAGGGAGAGAAGAAGCTGCTATTGATCAGGATGACGAAGAGTCGGCGAGGGATGAACGTAGAGATCCATCGTCAGATCATCGATCCGCGATGATCGATCAGTGTCTGGAGCCGCGGTGAGGCGACAGTCACCGTCATTAATCAATCAATCATCATCTAATGCACCTGATGTGAGACAGCGCGGTGTGGAGCGCGAGGCGCAGCGGGTGACAATCAGCTGACCGGAGGACGGAGGAGCGGGACTGCGGGTTCTGGATCATGGGAAGGAGGAGTCGCTGGTTCGATCCCCACCAGAGGTGACGAGTGAGCGGAGGAAAGCCCGCTGTTGATCTGGACCCGCAGGTGATCCAGGTAGGAGATCCATCACCCGTCAACATCAACACAAACAGGTCACACTGGTCTTTGCTGCGCAGAAGAAACCAGCACGCCAGACTCCATTTAAAAGTTGGGCTTTTTAAGGCTGCCTGGCTCGTCGGCACCAGCACACAGCATTTACATAGAAAGTGTTGAGATTTCATGAGCTTTTCTTTCATTCGGCTTCCAGTTAGTACACAGAATAGTCATTTATCAGAATAATTAGTCGTTTATTTAAACGGGTATGTTGTTGTTCTGGCAGTTCCTCTGCGCATGCAGGGCGGGAGGGAGCAGGTCAGATTTGACTGGAGTTTGGTGAAATTGTATTCAGAAATAAATGCTTGTGGCGTAACGGAAGTTTGACTGAGACTCTCTGATGACCTCATTATATCTGATGATGGAGAGACAGTGACGTTTATAAAAATCAACACTGTTGATGTTATGACTGTGTCCCCACCCAGCGCCACGTGCCTGCTGCTGCTGCTGCTGCTGCTGCTGCTGCGTGTTTGTGATGATCTGCTGGCTTCAGTCAGCCTGGGTGTGTTTGGATCTGAACCCAACTGCTGTGTTTTGTGTTTTCTGGTTAATAAGAGGACATTTATGACACAGCCTTTCAGCTGTAGTTGTCATAAACACAAATACAGAATTCAAGTTCAAACAGAGACAGGTTTACATGAGTCCTGTGATGTTTATAGTATGTTGTTGTGTTGAGAAGATTTATAGTAAAGAAAGAAGATGTTTGCAGCATGAACCTTGAATTACAGTAATTCAATTTGACTGTAAAGACTCAGAAAACTTTACAGTCATTATGTGTTTAAAACAAATGGAAATAGTCAGTGACTGTAAATCTGCAGGTAAATACTTATTTCTGTGCTATAATACATCAGTGTGTGTGTGTGTGTGTGTGTGTGTGTGCAGACCTTTCAACGGGTAAATATTGAAGGGAGAGAAGGAATGAAACTAAAACAGAAATTATGCTCAAGGGTTAAACTTATATTACAAACCATTTTTTTAAATGTAGAGTCGGTTTTCATGAACTTTTTTCATCTCTTTTCATCCGGATAAGTGTGTTACAGCAGAAAATGTGCTCGTATGAATGTTATTTCTTTGTCTTTGAAATCAGCACAGGTTTATCTTTTAAATCATCAGATGTACTGTAAAGAAGGTAGTAAGAAAGAATATAATAAATAGGATTTATTCACTCCAGTATCCAGGTGCCTGTGCATTTGTTATCTTGAAAGAAACTTCTGGGACTTTGAATATTTCTTGTTAACAACCAAAACTATTTCCAGTTCTCTGTTAAAGACAACAAAAGTTGTTTCAGCGCAGTCTCTAAAAATAATCTTCCTGATACTTTAGTTGGTTGTTTTGAAATTTTCAGTTTAAATGAATCTGTTTGTCTGAAGCAGCAGTCAGATCCTTAAAAAAACAGAAAGAAATCGCCCAGTCAGAGAGCAGACAGATGGTCACGTGACTCTGTTGATTCATAATTCATACCTCAGTTGCTGCTGCAGTTTTTTTTTTTTGTCTCTGAGTCTCGTCTTCAATGCTTCAACGATCTGCAGAAGACAATAAATAAAAACGTGGTTTCAGGATTCACATTTTTGTTGTTTTGAATCAGATGACAGTTTACTAATGTTCATATACAATACATCAATTATCCAAACCTCAACATTTTGGTACATCTTGACTTCAATCATTTGGCTTTTATCATCTACACTTATTCATTATGAAGGTCAGGTCCACAGAGTTATTTACAGCCAAAAAAATCCTCCAACGTCAACACATCCACATTTCCAAAACCACAAAATCTAAACTAGAGAAATGCACATTGTTTAAATTCAACATTTAAAGTCGAGAAAAGAAATAGTACATTTTCCTCTTATTATTGATTTTTTTCAAATGAATGTTAAAATCCTGAAGACAAAATAAATATGAAGTATCACAGGGCAAAAATGTAAGAAACAGATAAAACATTAGGATATACTTATATTAAGTTTATATTCTAGTAAATTGAATATAACAGCAAATATGTTTTGAAGGAAACGTCATGACATAACGAGAAAATGTTAATTAAAGTATTTGGCGAGCTGATACTGAACGTCTCAGGAAAACGTTTTCATTGTTTAATTTGTTCTCTCTAAATTTTTATGTCTAAATATTTCCTCAGCAATATGTCACGTGACGAGGTTTACAGTTTAGCCAATCATGTTCAACAGTTTTAGTATTTGGCATTGTTTTTGGAGGTCGTATTTACGTTTATCATATCTGTTACAATGAGGAGACGCTCGCAGCTGAGCTAATTTAACAAGGTGGTATTAAGAAGGCAACGGGCATAACGCATGTAATTATAGCCAACAAAATAAATATACTATATGTAGTCGATTAGTCGATTTATCGATTTGTTGCCAACTATTAAATTAATCGCCAACTGTTTTGATAATCAATTAATCATTTGGATTAATTTTTTAAGAAAAAATGTCCAAATTCTCTGATTCCAGCTTCTCAAATGTGAATATTTTCTGGTTTCTGAATATCTTTGGGTTGTGGACTGTTGGTCGTGACAAAACAAGACTTTTGAGGACGTCATCTTGGACATTTTTTACCATTTTCAGACATTTTATAGACCAAACAAATAATTGATTAATCGAGAAAATAATAATGAAAATAATCATTAAGTGCAGCCCGAATTTATTTTCAGAGTCACAGAGAGTTGAGCGAGGCCAGTGAGGGTCCTTCCAGCCTCTGATCACTTCTAGGGGACGGAGAGGAGCTGGAAGACAGACAAACGGCAAACCTGTGTTCATCCTTGTTTCAACTCTTTCTCTGTCCTGCTCTCTTTGTGCAAAGGAACGCCGTCTTTTCGGTTTAACCGGTACTGTTCAGGATTCGGTGTGGTTGGTAGCGGCTGCAGGATCATCCACTGCTGGCTGTATAGTCTGTCTGGCCGCTGTTTGAATCATACCACTTTATAACCTCTGCTAGATGGCGGGCGGGGCGGGGTTGCAGACCGTACTTTGACAGCACAGTATGGCTGAGAGTCATAGTACTGCTCAGTGATACCACCTCATATCAGATATTCATTTGATCATTAGTAAAATGTCTGAAATCTTGATTAATGCACCTTTACGGTTAGGGAAAGATCATGGTCTCTGTTGTCTAAACCTAAACACACACAGGACCTCTGACCTCTGACTTACACACTGCAGAGAGATACACACATGGAGCTTCATTCACTAATTCATAAAAACGTCACCTGTGAACATGATCCAGGCAGAGATTACATTTGTTAACATAATATAATTGTGAAAACTATTTGGAAATATATAAACGTAATTTCTAGGAAACAGAGTTTGTATTTTTTGCTTTATTGCATCTATTACTGCTTCATACTACTACGACACACTCTGTCTTCTTCCCAGTGGGCTTTTTCTGCTTGTGACCAAGCGGCAGCTACCACGTCTTGAGCCTGAAGCACCTTAAAGTGCCTTAGACGGCCGCTAGATGCTCCAACTGACTCCCATTCAAAAAGCCTCAACTTCTCTCTAGAAATACTGAGTCAATCTTTGTTTTCAACGAGTCATTCTGGTCTCAATCTCTAAATTCAGACCCTCTAATAAGTGTGCTGGTGGTCATTTTAGAAATTATTGCTCCGTTAATAAGATTTAAAGACTTATAGTAGCTTTGATGTGTGCCGTGTGGGTGTTGATTGACAACTGTGATTGACAGCTGGCTCACCTGCTGCTCTCCTCAGCTCTGGGACTCGCACTGAGTTGGACTAGTGTTGCAATATTTACTTATTTATTTAATGTTTACTTGTATAGGGACGAGTATATAGCATGAACTTATGCCAGATACCACACATTTCATTAAGTTTAATATTAGTTGATTACAATAAGTGCCCTGTTATTAGAAGTTTCCTAATGAATTACATCAGTTCCTCGATCCAGGACTTAAGTCTACAGTGATGCTGCATTTAGTTCAAACAGCCGACAGACTCTGGATCAGTCTCCATGTAGATCTCTAAAGAAAGAAAAACCCTCATCTTTTCAAAAATGCCTTTACTATATTTTTAACCTCATCTACAGTATTAATTGCCAGTTTATCTACCTTTCATTTAACTTATTTTTAAAGGTCTCTTTGATTTGTCTCCTTTTTAAAAAGGATTTCCATTGTGTCTCATTCTGTGGGTGAGAGGTGATCTCAGTGTTAATCTGTTCATTCATCTGACTCTTAAAAACTCAATGAATCTGCACCCTGACTGTGTGTGTGTGTGTGTGTGTGTGTGTGTGTGTGTGTGTGTGTGTTGTTTAAGCTGATTAATGGATCTTAAAGGATTTTCTCACATTAACTGAAGCCGTCATTCAGCTCTGTTTTGATGAAGATCAGATTCACTGGAGACAACAACATCCATGTGGCCTGATTTGTGTAAATAATCAAGATTTAAACATATATGATACATGTATGATACATACATGATCTGGGAGAGACCTGAGCCTCTATGTTCAGTCACAATGGAGGATGTTATTTTAAGAAAAATGTGAAATGTGAACATAGAATGAGACAGCAGCTCCTCACACTTTATTTCTCTGTAGTGAAATCAGAAAGCTCACAGCAACACTGGGGCCTTGATCAATAACTACAGATACTGTTAATCAATTCACAAAATAAATACTTAAGGAGATCTGTAGGTGGGTTTCCATTGACCCATTTTAATGCATTTTTTCAATTGGCGCATTAAAAAAAATGTGACTGGAAACATTGGAAATTTGAAAAAAGCTAAAATATCACAAAAAAAAAAAAGTTGTTATGTTGTTTGACTATGTCTGTGGAGATTATGTTTCATTAAAAAGTGAGACAAAAATATTTATAATAAGTATATAAACATTTAATAAATGGTTTATAACACGCTGTAATGTAGTTATAAGCAGATATAAGGACATCTTTAAAGGGGCTGTATGTCAGAATAGCCCCGGCCTGTCCTGTCTTGTAATACCATTTTGTACCTCAAGAGGCGATAGTGAGTCATTGTAGCGTCCAGTCAGTCCAAAATGAGAGGATGAAAAAGTGAGAAGGGTCTATCTGCAGTCTTGCAGACCTACATGACACACCTGACCAGCCTGTCATTTCAGCTGCTAGCAACCCGACTCCTGAGATGCTCGACCGGTCAACATGTCGTCATACCGGGGAGAACATAATCTGATTAGGTTCACATGGCCTCAATTGCTCAGTCGTGTCAATTTGCCCAGTACAACATCAAGAAGATCAGACCCTACCTTCCTGCATCCAGCATAACTTCTGGTACGGGCTCTCGTAATATCACGCATTGACTACTGCAACTTCTTACTGGCAGGTCTCCCCACATGTACGTTCAAACCTCTGCAGATGATCCAGAATGCAGCGTTACGTTGGGTCTTCAGCCAGCCCAAAACAGCATGTCACCCCACTGTTCATATCCCTCCACTGGCTCCCAGTTGCTGCCCGCATCAAATTCAAAACCCTGACAGTCGCTTACAAAACAGCAACTAAAACAGCTCCTGTCTACCTGAACTCCCTCATTCAGGTCTACACTCCCTCCCACTCACTACGCTCTGCCAATGAAAGGCGCCTGGTACCACCACCACAACATCTGTGCAGCTCTTTGGTAATTTACCGCTAATGTCTCCGTAGCATTTTGTTATCTTGAGGACACCATAGCACATGTTCACTGTAAATGGTAGACTTCTTCATCCTGTCATGTTAGACTGAGAGCAGACTGGACGCTACAGTGACTCACTATCGCCTCTTGAGGTACAAAGTGGTATTAGGAGGCTGTGGCTTTTCTTACATATAGCCCCTTTAAGTGTTTATTAATTTACAGTATTTTTCAACAATTATAACTTCTACTACTTAATTATCTGTTTATACAGCAGCCTCCATTTATGGGTGCCCACAGGAGGAGTTATATTTGTGGACTAATACTGTTAATAGTTTAATAAAAGACAACGAGCAGCTGTTTTGTTTCACTGCTGGACTCCAAAACTGAGCTAAAATCCAAAAAGTGAATTGATTTAAATGTGTGAAATTTAGTTAGTTGCCACCAACCGCACAGCAACACAGTCTGAAGCTCTCTGATTGGACGATTCTCACAGCGATGCTCTCTGGGATTTGTAGTCGACTTCTCTCCTGGACTCAGTTTGTGACTGTTTTTTATTCTCATCGTTCATCCTGATGATTCGACCTGTGACCTCCCACTGAGCTGCTGTAGGTGTGATGTCACTGTGGTGTCACTGTGATGTCACAACGATGCGTTTAAGTCCATACAGTACGGCTCCCAATTTGTCCTTTTTTAAACATGAATTGTTTTTTCTGCTAAAATTACACAATAAATAATTAACTGAAAAAAAATCGGATTATGTTTAAATAAGTTTCTGAACAATTTAGATTTTTTTTGTTGTTTTTTTCTCTGATATCACCTATGTGCAATTCTTATACATACAGTGAAATAAGTATTCAACACGTCAACAACACAACACATTAACTCAGTAAGGCAACACAGCCAACATTCCAATCAATGTCTTCAATATATCAATCAATCAATTATATATATATATATATATATAATTAAATAAAATATTAAATTATAAGTAATGATAAATTGATAAGTAATGATAAATTGTACTATATGTGAAATTTTTATGACATTGTTGTTTATTGTTGACGTTCATAAAGTTCTGGCAAAAAAAGACTACTGTAACACACACACACACACACACACACACACGCACACACACAGAGCGCCCCAGGGTTGAAAGGTTATTGGCTGCCTGGTTGGAGCTTTCAACCAATAAGATGCCAGTATTCAGAGTTGGGATTTTCTACATTGTTGCCATGCGGAGAATCTGCTGCCTGACCTACATTCATCCTCAGCACACACACACACTGTAACACATACACACATTGTAAGACATGCACACACACACACACACTGTTACACACACACTGGTGCAGTTGTGTATGTTATTGTGTGTTTGGCTCAAAGGCACAGAGGCAGCAGCTTCATCAATAGTTGATGTGTTTTGTCTCTGGAGAATCTTTGCGTGTGTGTTTGTGTGTGTGTGTGTGTGTGTTTGTGTGTGTGTTTGTGTGTGTGCGTGTTCTTCTATCTCTGTGAGGACCCATTTGAGCTGAAGGACATTTTCAAGGTTCAGTTTTATTGTCAGCACGCAGACTGCACAGCGAGGTGCAGCTGCAGCTCAAAGCTTCACGTCTACAGCAGAAAACTAAATGAGAATAGAATCAGTAGAATAAAATAGAAATGTTTTATCGATCTTTTGTTGAGTCTGTGCTCACTTTCTCCTTTATCTGCCGGTATCAATCTCTCAAGGTGAAACACAAAAACGTACTCAATAAGGTTATTAATGTCTGCAGTAACATAACTGGCACGTCCCATCCTTTACATCAACAGTGTCAGTTCCTGCCTCCTGGTACCCTCCTCAGACTCCCACACTCCTTTATACCCTCTGCCAGGTAATTATTTGCATAAAGTTTTAACTTATTGTTTTTTTTTAATCTATTTAATTAACTGAGTATTTTTAGTGTATATTTATGTGTTTTAGTCTTGGTGTTTTATTTATGTGCCCACTGCTGCATAACCAATTGGCATGCTACCCCCCCCCATCGGGCCTGGGCCCAGTAGGCCTATTCATTAATCCATCCATGCCCACTTGGGACAAATAAAATTATTGGTTGATTGATTGATTGATTGATTGATTGAAATGGCATAAGACAGAAAGAATAAAGAGTACCATAACAATGACAGTCAAGAAACCTACACTGTAATTACAGAGTGAGGATCCTTTTGTTCCTCTTAATACGCTTCTTACAGTACGAGTGTTTTTCCTAATTCTGAACTTCTATTTCAGTTTTTTCTTTAAACGATCTCCTGAGTGTTACTGGACACAGAAAGTCAGGACTCACTGGATAATGTAACCATCATATATGTTTACATTCTGACATTCAGTTTCAATGATTTCAACTTTGTTTCCGACAAATTTTTCTTTCATTTGGCGGACTGGTCTAAATACCACAATACCCATGAGCCTCAGCTGCTGTTGCTATGGAGAAGAAGCCAGTCAGAGGTGTGAATCAGAGCAGAAAGGAATTCAAAAGGCTTTGTTTTTGAACCTGGACTTAAAGACAGTCAAACTGGGAGTGAGTCTAATATCATCTGGAAGCCTGTTGCAGCTCTGTGCTGCACAGCAACTAAATGCTGCTTCTCAGTGGGAACCTGAGAGGATTCATATGGTGAAAGACAGTGAAAGTTACACTTAACACAATTCATACATACTTATAATTAATAACACATCAACCAGTACCTTGATATTTAATACACGCGTTGGAGTTTGTAAATTGTACATCCCTTCATCCTACATGTAGAAATACTGTATAAGGAGCATGAAGGTGCTGAAAAAAAAATCCTATACTATATATATATATATATATATATATATATATATATATATATATATATGAGGTAGGAGAATTGTTTCAAACCATAAAGGAACATTTAATCAGTGGCACTTTACTTTAAAGGATGGATTAACAACTTTTCAAGTCTGTCTTAAAACAACAGTCAGGTGCCCGATCTTATTTTTCTTATAATAATAAAAATAAGATCTAATGTCTGTTTCTGTGAGAAAGGGTTTTTTGTTGGGTCTTTACTTCTTCTGTGTGAGGTTTTAATTTTAAGTTTAGAATTGGCTTTACGTTGGGGGTTACGGGATGTGTTATGACAGTGAGGGTCCTCACAAGTATACAGTGACAAACGTGTGTGTGATGAGTTAAAAGATGAAAATCTAAATTTATCCGATTTAATATTCAGCTCTGACCTCCTGCTCACACTCCCCTCCTCCTGTTTAAATCTGTTTTCATTCCTTCATCCTCCTCTAATCTCTCTATATTTCTTTTTATTTTTTCAATTTCAATTTGCTTTATTTACATGCCATGTAAAGACATTCATATTGCCAAAGCATCCAGAGAGCCAATCAGAGCGCAGGAGGAGGAAGCTGTTTTCAAAACACAGAACACGAAATGAAATCCAGAGAAAATCTCAAACTGGAACAAAACCAAAGAAAATGTGTCTGACAGAGAAACAGCTGCAGAGAGTTTTACACAGTCAGGTTCAGTGCTGAGAGTCAAATGATGTGTAAATATAAATCTGGGCCTTTATTTATCAAACTTCTCAGAATCACTGCAAGGAATTGTGCTGAAAGTTCATTTAAGACTGAAACTACTCCGACCTCAGAGTAGCACTTACAGGACAGGTTCAGTTTTTCAAGTCTGTCTTAAACCAACAGTCAGGAGCCCAAATGAAGAGTGAAACCTGTTTTTCTTGCTGTAATCATTCCTCCTGTTCATACTGACCATTAGAAGATCCCTTCATAATGCACTTACAATGGAAGTGATGGGGGACAAAATCCACAGTCCTCCTTCTGTGCAAACATGGATTTAAAAGTTTATCTGAAGCTAATATGAAGCTTCAGCGTCCAAATGAGTCAAATCAAGTAGATATCTTTCAACGTTACAGTCTTTTTGGTGCCAAAGTCCCTCTTTTTGTTACTATACTTCCACCACAGCTCAACAGGGAAACACTGTCCGAGGAAACACAAAGAGGGAATTTGATGCTAAAAAGACTGTAAATGTGGCAGATATCCACTTGATATGACTAACTCAGACTGCTGAAGCCTCATATAAGCTTCACATCTACTTTTAAATGCATTTTTGCACTAAATGACTGTGTGGACACACTGTGGATTTTGGCCCCCATCACTTCCATTGAAAGCACATTTGAAGGGGATCTTTTAATAGCTCCATCAGCCCCAGTTAGGAGTGATTTCCTACTCGGTGAAGCTTGATAAATACAGCTCCTGATTCAGGTTTGTGATCATTCCCTGTTGGTAGAGAAATTAGAGACTGATGTTGAGGAATTGAGACACAACTGGACACAAACAGTCAGAATCATGTAAACGAGGAGATGAATAACCATCAGATCCAGACTAAGATCGAAACCAGGATACTAATGTCCATGTAAACGCACTGAATAATTGAGATTTATAAAAAATCTTTCTGTCTGTTAGTTGTGAGTTTTAAGACTGAAAATATTAGAACAAACCTCAGAGTTCATGTTGTTTTTCTGACCAAGTTCACCAGAAAAAACACACTGTTGGTTAGTGGTTGTGACAGATTGAGTCTAACTGTCTGATGGAGAGACAGAGTGAGAAAACACACACATGCACACACATACACGCACACACACACACACGCATGCACGTATGCATGCACGCACACACACACACAGCTCCGGGCGTTTCATATCAAAGCAAAACATGGACTGTTTGAAGCTCTCTCTCTCTCTCTCTGTGTCTCTTTGTGTCTCTCGCCCGCTGCTCTCATTCTCTCCCTCCAGTAGCGGCAGACACAACAGAACAGAGAGCATCATGGGAAGGAGATCAGGATCTCATCTCACCACCAGGAGTCCAAAATGACACTAAAATTTCCAGCTTAGAGTTTCCTCTTCAAACCGTTTCACAAAACAGCTGACAGACACTTTTACTGAGAAACTGCTGACATCACAGATGGTGATGTCATCCATAACAAAAAGGTTATGGATGACATCATGTCTCATGAATCACACAAAGGTGATCAATATGTCCACAGGGATTACATGGCCTTAGAATTATCAGCTTCTACCTGACATTTTTGTCAAAGATGAGTTATTCACATGAAACTATTCTTTGACAAGTTATTGACATTTTGTGTAGGTTTATTTTTTGATTTCTGCAAAGAAAAGGTTTGATCTCAAAAATCAATTTCTAACTTGCTGTTATAA